>CM056601.1:44757864-45045497 GCA_029721355.1 Tegillarca granosa | reverse complement strand
ATAAAGGTTTAAAATGTTTTAAAAATGAAGATTTTCAATTTCTCAAAAAAAAAAAAAAAAAATAAATAAATAAATAAAATAAATAAATGAAATAAAATAAATAAATAAATAAAATAAATGAAAATAAAAAATAAATAAAATGAAAAAATCCACAAAGATGTTTTGCGTTTAGATATAATTATTTGTTTAGTATTAATTAAAACTTACTGTCAAATTATGATGCTCTTGACCTGGTAAGGATTTCATAAAGATAAGAAACTTCCTATACGGAAGTAAACAAACCCACATGGATTGCACAACAGACAAGAAAAAAATATACTTATTTCACTCAGTCATATATGCGCGTTTGGTCATGTAATAATTATGTGAAATCATGTCAACAGAATTTTTTCCAAGTTCTGAAGCTGAGACAAATGAAAAAGGTGAAATTGCGTTTGATGCAGGCAAAGTCCATCATTTAGAAAACATAACGTTAGATAACTCAAAACTGAAACTTAATGATATCAAGAGAACAGAAATTTCTGACTTTGGAAATGAAGGATTTCTTTTAAAAAACGTTCTAACTCGAGATGAATGTCATTCTATCATAGAGATAGGCGAGCATATTGGATTTGGGAAAATAGTCGGTGCCACAGAGCAATATAGAAGTGCACAAAGGTAGGTACTTTTCGCATCCATCTCGATCGCACATTGCTATCGACAGATTGACGAGTGGTTTTTAGTTACTCGGTAAAAATTTAAATATCTTGATCATGACGTTAAAGCACAGGGGCTTGTATCAACTTAAAATTATTATTTTTAAAAAAAATCAAAAAGTCGACCCTCTAGATACAGTAAAAGCGAAAAGGGAATAAACGATTTCGGACCCTGCCTCACTAAAATAATCCAAATTGACAGAACAGCGATTAATTACCTTATTTTACTATATGCCGCTAATTCTATACACTTTTTTCTTTAGCACGATGCATAAAACAATAAGATTACTCTCCAAGAATTTGTGAAATCTTCGAATGATTTCGGTTTTTTTATAAACGGACGCCATGGCAGGACACCTAAACCGGAAATGGCAATCTCACATTCGGAACTATCGCACATAACGGAACCAACAAATCAGATAAGTTCCGAAATTTCGCGGAAATTTAATTTAACGATGGATCCTATGCAAATGCTTGCTTTAAATCTAGCAGAGAATGGCCACAATATTTTATTAACTGGAAATCCAGGAACCGGAAAAACACATACGTTGAGCTTAATCACAGAAAGGCTGGAAACGATAGGAAAATCCTATTTTGTCACAGCTTCTACAGGTAAAGGTGCTGCAATTTTACGAGAGAAATGTAAAATAAACACAACAACAGTGCATAGGTTTTCGGGGATGTTGGATGGCCGTTTCACAAATGAAGAACTGTTAAAGCATCTGCAGGTAGATGAAAATTTTGCAACAAGTAGGCAGAAAATACAACATTGTGAAACATTGATAATTGATGAAGTATCAATGCTCAGCTCCAAAACTCTACACCAACTGGAATTTATTATGCGAAACCTTAAAGATAACTCCAGATTATTTGGTGGAACCCAGATTATTCTCTCTGGTGATTTTTTTCAGTTGCCACCAGTTCCCCATTTTTCATATGGTGATGATGGAAGTATATTATTTCATTAGAATTTATAAAAAACTTTCACCATGTAAATTTGGAAAAAATCCACAGACAAGAGGAACCAGATCTTATTCAGGCAATATATGAAATATCAAGGTAAAAAAAACTGTAATAATGATTTTTTCCAGCAGGATATTTTTCTCAGGAAAAAATTACCATGATTTCTTTTCACTGGAATAAAAATACTAGTAAATATATTCCATAAATAGTGTAATCTTTCTGTGACTACTACAAATGTCAATAACAAGTTTATTGAAAATGGCTTCTATAAAAAAGTGAAAACTTATTTTGGTTAGAAAACAAGAGAAAGAACAAAAAAAAAAAATAAATAAATAAATCAAATTCAATTAAATTAATTAAAATATTTACTTCTTTTTTTATTCTTATGGATAGAAATTTCAAGGTATTATTTATATGGAAAACAGTTCCTAGTAGTTTAATTCCAAGTTAAACCTAGGATTATTTTAAGAGTAATATTTATTTCTTACACATATTTTTCAAACTTTATATTACCATTAATTAAAACCATTCATTCTAGGGGAGGTCAATGGTTAGAGTGTCAGTCTCACGAGTGGAAGGTCACAGGTTCAATCCCCAGCCACAAGAATCTGTCATACAAATGACAAGTTTCTGCTGTCCAGCTTGGAAGCTTAGGGAAACGACTGACTTACCTAGTGTCAGGATTATAAACTAGGGGGGATAGTAGTAAGGCTGTCGCTACTGTCTCAGTGTACCAGCACTTAAAAGTTGGCCTTAGTCCACTCTTGGCAAAGCAGTCCAGATACCCTGCACACCCCTTTATGCAGACACAAAAAAATGAATGCGAAAATAGACTATCAAAAGTGTTCATGTCATGATATGACTGAAAGACTGTCAAAATTTTATTTAAAAAATCCAATCAATCAATCAACCATTCATTCCAAAATCAAAAATAATTATTATTAACAAGATAATTTTTCATGCAAAATCTCGAAGAGAACCAGAGATGGTTTAAACAATATTTATTAAGCACATAACATACAAGTTGTTAACCAAAGTATACAAATACAAAGAAAATATTTATAGGATTCAGGGACAAGACCTTATTTCAACCTTATGATATTGGATGAGATACATGTAAGCAACTTTAATTCTAATGTTGTCAGATTTATAATCAAACACAGTTGCACATAAACTATTTTATAATAGGTTAAACTAAACCAAGCTTAAACTCTTCAGAAATTATTGTGTTTATTTGAAAGCAGTTTTTATTCAGTTAATAAATTTATTGCAGAGGTGAATTATCCAAGGAAAGTAAAGATCTATTTATGCGACTTAAGTCTGAGACCACTACCTCCAGGAGAAGAACCTGTAAAGATTTTTGCCACCAATATTGATGTTGATGTTTGCAACTCAACTTGTCTAATTAATATGGAAGGTAAAATTATAAAATACCGGTAATAGAAACTATAAGGTTTCACATTGGAAGCATTCTTGTTGTGACTCTACATCAGTCGTTTCCCAATCCAGCACAAAATAAATCTTGTCAAAAAAGGTGTTTTTTGAGATACCCAGGTTTCTTCCCAAAGGAGAACTTGCCCCAAAGAAGATACACATTGTATCAAAACATGTTGTGATATTACTGAATTGCTCTTACAACAATGGAAAACAGTGACCATAAAAAAAAAACCAGTTAATCATTTCTGAATATAAGCAAATAATTTTCAATTTTTGGTGTGTTTTGAAAACTGAACTGGATCTGAGAAATTAGAAATGTCAGATAAAGGTTTTCTTTTTCTTGTTGTATTGAGGGAAACATCAAAAACATAAGGATTTGCAGATTCAATGCCTGTATTTGATTTCCTTCCTCTTGAAACTGCAGATTGGCCTAGAATAATTGTATTCATTGTGGACATATAAGTATTGTAATTTGGATTTGTTTGGTTTCCATTGTGCAGTCCTCTTACTTGACAAAAATTGTTTTCTATGATATCAGAATTATATCGCGCAGGATAAACACCTTCTCCTGGAAACTCGGAAATGTGAGTTTTGCTTATCTCAAGAAATGTCATGATGAGGCTTTGTATATCATCGAGGCAAGTTTTGCTTGGAAGGCTGTTTGGATGCTTATCATTTTCATTTTGCCACTGCTGAAACCAGGACAATATTTTTTGTAGTTGATACAGTCTTTCATCATTGGTTGAAGTGATAGGTCTTTTATCACGAAATATAGATATCAGTTTGCTAGTTTGAGTCAATAACTCAATGCAACCACTAAGTACTTCACCACTGACTAATGTCTGCTGATAACTGATCATGAGATTTAACATGTCTCTATCAAGAACTTCTTCAGCCAAGTGGTTCCTCATTTTCTCTGAAGAGTCAGGATGTAGGTGAGATGGTGAAAGTTTGTAGTGCACCCTTCTTGAATTAGTTTCTTCATCCCACTTAGCTGCATCCAGCCACATGTCCCAGATAATTAATGCATCCCCTTTCAAAATTCTCCTTGTATGGTGCTTTTGGTTTCCACTGCTAAGAATAGCATTCCTTATTTTTTTGATGTTGTGTGAAAAATCTTGAGCGTGAGATATTTTACGAGAAGGCTGTACTAGGTTTGGACTCGTGTACCTTTTTGATTTTGCATCGTTGTCATCATCAAAATGTAGTGACATAAATTTTCTGTTCTGCTCTCCACCATCTTGTAGTATGTAATCAACTATAAAGTTCCATGATTGTAAAGTGGAGATGATATTCCACATAATACTGTAGAGTTCTGCAGCTGTAACACCAGTGGTTGGGAAATGGGCAATAGGAAACCTAAAACCAGTGTAGCCAAGGAAGGAAACTTGTAGTACTGATGAGGACAGTGTTTGTTGTATTTTCTGTTCTTTAAGTGTCCTGATTACATTCCCTTCTTCCCCAGTGTCTACCCAGCCAACTAATTTGTTTTCTTTTCCTTTTACATTCATAACTAAATCTTCTTGGATTTTTGTTTCATCGTGAATAAGGCCTCCATAGTATCCAGATGGTGGTAGTTGAAGATTCCGAGCGGTTTCGAACATCCATCTAAATATATCAGTATTCAAACCTGGCTTTTGCACAGTGACATTTTTGTATCTCTGCAAAATTCCACCTGATGGTAAAATAAAAAAATTACTATCCTTAAGGTTTTTATAAGAGGCAGGACTTCTTGACCAAAGAGAAAGACATTTCTTAATTACACTTTTATCCCATCTGCGGTTCCTGGGATCCTTTACACACAATGCACTGTGTTGATCTTTAAGAAATAACTGCATATCTGGTGATGCATTTGGAAAAACATGTCTTAAAATCTTTGTTAGATCATTTTCATCAACATCATCTAAATAGATCATATTATCTTGATTTCTGTTCTTAAAGAAATTCAAATTTTTCCTGCAACAAATACAAGCATCACCAACATGTAGCCAGTCTAAGACCATTCTACAGGTACTACACCTTATCTTCCTGATAGTATGATCTGAATAAGACACATTTTCAGCAACTATATGGGACGGTGTATACTTCTTATCTAGATTTATTCCTGTGCAGATTGTCACTGCTTTCACCTGGAAGAAAATAACTTTCAAACTAAACTCTGTTTTATCAAATTTGTCAGAAATACCTAGCTTACTTAAGTCCACTTGTTTTCCCCTAATTTTTAACATCCACTTATCATTCAAGAAATCAATGATGACCTCTTTAAACATAATGTTTCCACTAACAGCTATATTAGTTTTAACAAGCACATTAACAGTAGTTTCAGTTTTTGACAACACAAGGGAGGATTCATCCAAATAACTGTTGATGTTTGATATTTGAATAATTGGGATTCTATTTTCACTGTCTAAATTGTGATATGCAATGTTCTTGTACACATACTTCTTTCCTCCAAGAAATCTAGCTTGTGACATTTTTGATTTAGGATATAATTTCAGAAGAATTTTAGAAAAGGAAATCTTTGTTACACATTGCAAGTTTGTGTTTTGGATGTCACTGACATATTTAGAGTACAGTTCATCAGTGGAAACATGTCCTGTTTGATTCTCTTCTATATTTGAACACATCCTAAAATATAAATTAAAATGAAAAACTTTAACATTGATATGATTTTTTAGCCCAGCTGAGAACAAAGTGCTCATGTGAGCTATTGGTATCAATAGAGGCAGACCCTCCATCGTCTGTCGTCAGTCCGTCTGTCTGTCAACAATTGCTTCAAACGACTTCTTCTCAGAAACTTCTGGTCATATTTTGTTCAAACTTGGTCAAAAGCATCTATAGAACATTGCCTTTCAGATTTGTGTTTTTGGTTGCCATAGCTACCAAATGTAGGTCACATTGACCTGCATAGTTGAAAACCTAAAAAAAATTTCTCCAAAACCACTTCACTGAGATAAAATCTGATGTGATATTTGGCATCTAAAGCATCTTATATAGCAAGTTTGTGAATTTCAATAATTTTTTTGAAAAATTAGGTTATGCGTTTTTGCGTTTTTTTCTTATTCATCGTAAAAAGTACTTTTTTTAACCAAAATTACAATAATGAATAAATTTAGGTGAATTCTTTTTCCAAACATCATTTTCTTTTGAGAAGAAACATGTGTTTGACAATTTCATGATTGCTGTAAAATACAAGTCGCTTTTTTCGACCTTTTTATTTTCAATTCTAGTAACCGAAGAGTCGAGGGTTCAAATTCCAGTGAGGCCACTTTTTTTTTTTTTTTTTTTTTTTTTTAATTTCTGAATTTTATGACTAGCAGTGGTGCATGGAAGAGATTTTATGAATTTTTACTTTTTAGTGTTATTATTATTTTTGAAATACATGTGATACTGATATGTAGATATAGCTAAAACCTTGATTTTTTTTTTTTATTTTTTTTTACAAAATCACTGTTATGTGACATAATTTAAACTATTTGAACAATTTTTTTCAAATAATTTGCAGTTGACTTTTACAATTTTTTTTTTTTTTTTTTTTTTAAATTTAATTAATGTGTCAAATCTGTAAAGTCTTAAATCCAGATATGAAAATTGCTCATGTGAGCTTTTGTTATGGATGGGCACTCTGCCATCCATCCATCCATCCAAAGACTTATTCTCAGACACTACTGGTCACATTTCATTCATCAATAGCATCTATAGACCATTACCATTCACATTTGTGTTTCTTGTTGCTATGGCTACCAAAAGTAGGTCACAGTGACCTACATAGCTAAAAACCAAAACAGTAAAAATAATTTTCTCTGAAACCGCTTCTATTGAGGCAATATGTCAGACTTAACAGGTATTATCAAGACATACCAGTTACATTTAAACTCAGGTGAGCAAATAAGGGCCATCTTGGGTCTCTTGTTTATATAAGACATTGGGTTGTCTAGATGGATATAACTTTAGCAATTACAACTTAAGGGCCTATTAACCTGAGAAGGGAGTAATTAGGTAGTTTGTTTGTTTTCATATTGCTTAACATCGCATTGACAATTTTTCAGTCATTCATGACGAGAACAAGGTTATTAATCTCTAGTATTAATCTATTCACAATTTCATTAGGTGTGTGAGTGTGTGCCAGTGTATTTATGGTCTGCATTGTACTAGTACGCACTGATGACGACCTTTAAGGTGCTAGTTTACCGAAGTATTGTCTCACACCCCACCCCGTCACATTATACTGACACCTGCCCAACCATTAAGGGCCAACAGCTAATTAAGAAGTTAATTAAGCTTTATATACTTTTATATATTACAGTAATGTTAAAATGTAAATATTGTAGGTGAAGAAAGGGTTTACAAAAGCCAAGATGAGGGAGATGTTAAAAACATAAAAGGAAAAGAAAAACTGTACTTAAAAGTTGGTTGTCCAATTATTCTCATTGTAAATCTTTCAGATGAATTGGTGAATGGTTTGGAAGGTAAAGTTTGTAAACTATATCTTGAAAGTGTTGTTTGTTTTTTCCCTTCCATAAAAAGAAAAGTGGAAATTGGAATGCATTATTTTAAAAAGTATAGTGTAGAAATGAAAAAGGATATAGGATGTCGAAAACAATTGCCTTTGTCACTTGCATTTGCTTTCACAGTTCACAAGTCACAGGGAATGACAATTGATAGAATTTCTATAGATTGTAGTAATATGTTCCAGTATGGACAGTTAGCTGTAGCTGTTAGTAGAGCTAGAAATAAAAGAGGTTTGCAAGTTTTAAATTTTGCTTCAAGCTTGATAAAAAAACCACCTGAAAATTTGCTTGCTTTTTACAAAAGAGAGTCTCTGCCCATACAAGAAAATTTTGCATGTTGTGTAGAATCTCATGTTATTCCTCAGGAAGATATTGAAGAGGAAACAGATATTTTTTGAAAATTTTGAAAATACAGATATGGAAGAATTGAATAGTGATGATGAACCAGAGTTAATAGAGATGATAGACAAGATTGATAAAAGTTGGGCAGAAAGTGACATTGAACATGAAATTTCAGAGAGTTTAAATTTTGAACATTTACTTTTATCTCTTTATCACAAAGAAGCAGTTACTGATCAACAAATTAATGAAAACCAAGTTTTGGCATTCCTGCAGGAAAATTTAAATGAAACAAAACAGTTTTTGCGATATTTATGGAATAAAACTTACCCACTTATCCAAAAGTACTTTACAGATAAAACAGAAAATAAATCAATAAATGAATTTTATAAACAATTTAATAAAATAGTGTCATCAGATGAGTATAATTTAAAACTGACTAAACTTTTTTCCCAAAATCCCTCCCCTGCACAGTACAACATCGCATTTCAGATTCATACAAGCTTAAGATTGGAAATGCTGCAGCAACAATCCACCCCCATCATTACTTCTGCTGTGGAAGAAGCAAAAAGTAAAAAAGGCACAGAATTTCAAGAATCAGCTGCAGGTAGAGGCAAAATCCGGTATCTTGCAGGATGGTGCATTTCAAGAGTAAAGAAATTGAAAATGAGGAAACTATCAACTTATTTATACAAAAGAGATAAGGTTGATTTAGTAAAGCAGATGATAAATGACAAAGACCTATTGCAACATTTAGAGGGTAGAGAAGGAGAGTTACTTAAATATTCTTTAGACAAGGCCTCCTTAAAAGAAACAATGCGTAGACAAAATGTAAGACATGGACTTACAAATGTTAATGATAAATGTTTTGAATACTTTTTATTAGTAGATAAGCTTGTAACATCTCTTCAAACTGTTCAAAATTTGAATCTCCATGGAGAAAAGTTTTATGCTCATTTAACTTCTGAACTATATGAAAATGAAACCTTAGCTGAAAAATGGCACAATTTGTTTGAAGATTTTAACAAAAAAGAAGAACTTCAAAACCAAATTAAAGCACTTTTTAGTGAGGTGATTGAGAAATATTGCATGATGAGTGTTGCACAATTAAGAAAAGAGTATCTCCGAAACTTAGAAGTGGAAAAAAAGAGAAGCAACACGTAAACAAATAAAAATCAAGTCTGCAAAAGTGAAAAAAGACAAGTTTGATATGGAAACGTTAGCAAGTGATAAGACAGATGGAAAAGCTGCATCACACAAAAGACTCCAATCAGAATTGTTGAAGGATTCAACCTTTCTTGAAGAAAATTTTAAAAAGACAGAATTAGTAAAACTATGTCAAATGTACCAGGTGAAACAAAAATCTAGTCATTCAAAGAAACATATAGCTGACTTACTCAAACCCATAGTTATTGAGTCATCTCATATACCATCTTTGTTTATAGACTTGCAGACAACTGAAGCTCCAGAGTCACCCATTCCATCAAGTTCAGTTTCAAATATACAGGGATGTTCAACATCTATGCTGCATACAGAAGAAAGTGTGAAAGTAAAAAAGCGTAAAATTGGGGTTGGAAAGGGAAAGGGAAAAAGAAGAAAAACATCCATTGTTAAATGGCCATGTGGCATATGTGGGGATGATGCTAATTTTGATTCTGTAGGTTGTGACGGATGTGATACCTGGTTTCACGGAACATGCTTAAAAATTGAAAATTTAGATGATCTGCCATCAGAATGGTTTTGTGAAAATTGCAAGGAGGAGGGTGATATTGTACAAAACTGAACTGATATATTTTTGTACTTCTGATCATTGTGATTTTAAAAAGGTAAATATTTGAAATATGTAATGATAATTTATAATTGTATATAAACATACCATGTTACAGTAAAACTGTCATTTTCCATGATTATCTTCAATTTTCTCAATTTCTTTTTTGTATTTCCCGCAAATTCTTAAAACCATTTCGGAACTTACCTGATTTGTTGGTTCCGTTATGTGCGATAGTTCCGAATGTGAGATTGCCATTTCCGGTTTAGGTGTCCTGCCATGGCGTCCGTTTATAAAAAAAACCGAAATCATTCGAAGATTTCACAAATTCTTGGAGAGTAATCTTATTGTTTTATGCATCGTGCTAAAGAAAAAAGTGTATAGAATTAGCGGCATATAGTAAAATAAGGTAATTAATCGCTGTTCTGTCAATTTGGATTATTTTAGTGAGGCAGGGTCCGAAATCGTTTATTCCCTTTTCGCTTTTACTGTATCTAGAGGGTCGACTTTTTGATTTTTTTAAAAAATAATAATTTTAAGTTGATACAAGCCCCTGTGATTCAACCGGGATATTGTCTTAAATGGTTTTTTTCCAGTAATTATGGAATTTATTCGTCGGAGGCATTGAGGATTGATGCAAAAATCATAATATTAAACAAAAATAACACAATCCTGTCCACAAGTACCTGTGGATGAAATTGATGTACTTAAACGTACCAATTGACATAACTATGTGATAATGAAATATGTCGATGCTCAGTTGCAAGTTTTATTTACATTAACCACACCACTGGACATCACTGTCATTATTTCCGTTTCAGTCCGATTTTTTTAACGTTTTGTCCTATCTACAGTTTAGTCTGATTTCTCAACGTTTTGTCTAATCTTAACAGAAATAATAAACGCTGATACTCGATACTTATTGATTTTTTGTTTCGATAGGACGAAACGTTGACATATCGGACTGAAATTTAGAAGTGGTAAACGTTGAAAAATTTGGGTGGATCTTAGCTAGAACGAAACGTTGACAAACTAAGCTGAACTTAAGTCTTTTCAAAGGACAACAGAAAATTGTTATCCAATTAGTGTTTTCTTGACCTTTGACTTTGTATAATTTAGATGTTTTAGAGCATATCTGCTGTTTTCATTAGGTCAATCCATATTTTGACTATATATATATTTATAAAAATTATTTAAGGAGAATACCAGATATTGTTTTTATATACCATTTAGAATTCTGTT
Organism: Tegillarca granosa; assembly: GCA_029721355.1. Taxonomy (NCBI): domain Eukaryota; kingdom Metazoa; phylum Mollusca; class Bivalvia; order Arcoida; family Arcidae; genus Tegillarca; species Tegillarca granosa. Next base: position 45,034,542 of record CM056601.1, on the reverse strand, counting down.
TGCCTGTAACAAAATCTGTCCAAGTATGTTACCATTTTGACGTCGGTTTAGGGGTTGCCCAGGTGCTCTCTGGAATACAATCATAGTAAAGGTATTATAAAGAGTGTCGTGTGTGTATACATTACAGACAAAATAAATGGTCATATATTGCACAAATATCGAGGAAATGTCATGCTCATTTGAATCTTGAAAATAAAAAAGCAAAATCATTTGTACTTAGTATGGTTTACTTGTTGATTGAAGGTTCAATTTAGTAATGGTATGAGAGTATTAGAAGTGGGGAAAATTTTACCTGTCAGAAAACGTTCAGTTCTGGAATGTAGAGGAAACCAGAGTGACTATTGAAAACCGTCGACACATGGAAAGCAAACGTTATATGCATCTCTTGAAACATTATCAAAGAGCGTTATGACATGTCGTTTTGAGAACATTTAAACTAAACAACAAAGTCCTCTTTAGGTTTATGATTCCCCGAGACAGTTACACACTTACTTGGACTTCTATTTCAGATTTTCTTGTGGCTACATTAATGCTAGCCCTGTTATTAATACTCTTACTTTTCAAACCTACAAAAGTGAAAAATAAAATCATCAGTTTCAAATGTAACTCGTGGTTACAACTAAATAGTAATTGTGATGAAGTTTCATTATTATAGTGTTACATCGGTGTTACATACATGTATATTGTCTGAAAATGATTCCAGAACAAGACCAAGGTGTTTTTAAAATCATTTCTATACGGTGAATATTCAGATAATCATGTCGAAGGATTTAAAATATATGTATTTTGTATTTTGTTGTTAACAAGTGAATGATATAAGAGAGAGAGAGAGAGAGAGAGAGAGAGAGAGAGAGAGAGAGAGAGAGAGAGAATAAATGAACATTTTCAGGAGTTTCAAAGAGGCTAATTTACAAAAAGGTTGTCAATAATACTTTTTTTAAATAGATGTGCATAAGGGTACTGCATTCCATTCTAATACCGACGTGGTAAATTTCACGAATTGGGACATGAACTGCTTTTGAAGTACATGTATGTTGGAACATCATTACATTTGCTAAATTTTGAAAATAAATATTCATCCATTATTGCGTTATGTCATTAGGTATAGAATTCCAGTCACGAACAGTACAAGACGGGAAGGAATTATAAAAAGACGTCAAATTTCATCGGAATGTAGACCGATTTTCCCGTGTTCTAGTCAAATAACTGTCGGGTACTATATTTGGAAAGTATTCTGGGGATATACCATGGTACAATTGTAAAATGAAATATATCTGTGTTTTTCTTTTATAATTTAACGTTTCTCACCAAGTTTGTGTAATAAATCAATCCAGAAAAATTTAATCGCCCCTGTTACAATTCTAGATGTTTCGATAGTTAATCTGTTCTTATTTGTTTTTGTTGTTCATTACTGATATGGTCCCAAATTACGTTGGCATATGAGAGAACGGGTCTGATAAAAAAGATTGCGTTGGTATATGATATAACGGGTCTGATAAAAAGATTACGTTGGCATATGATAGAACGGGTCTGATAAAAAGATTACGTTGGTATATGGCAGAACGGGTCTGATAAAAAGATTGCGTTGGTGAATGATATAACGGGTCTGATAAAAAGATTACGTTGGTATATGATAGAACAGATCTGGTAAAAAAAATTACGTTGACATATGATAGAACGGGTCTGATAAAAAAGATTGCGTTGGTATATGATAGAACGGGTCTGATAAAAAGATTACGTTGACATATGATAGAACGGGTCTGATAAAAAAGATTGCGTTGGTATATGATAGAACGGGTCTGATAAAAAGATTACCTTGACATATGATAGAACGGGTCTGATAAAAAAGATTGCGTTGGTGAATGATTTAACGGGTCTGATAAAAAGATTACGTTGGTATATGATAGAACGGGTCTGATAAAAAGATTACGTTGACATATGATAGAACGGGTCTGATAAAAAAGATTGCGTTGGTATATGATAGAACGGGTCTGATAAAAAAATTACGTTGGTATATGATAGAACAGATCTGATAAAAAAATTACATTGACATATGATAGAACGGGTCTGATAAAAAAGATTGCGTTGACATATGATAGAACGGGTCTGATAAAAAAGATTGCGTTGGTATATGATAGAACGGGTCTGATAAAAAGATTACGTTGGTATATGATAGAACAGATCTGATAAAAAGATTGCGTTGGTATATGATAGAACAGATCTGATAAAAAGATTGCGTTGGTATATGATAGAACGGGTCTGATAAAAAGATTACGTTGACATATGATAGAACAGATCTGATAAAAAGATTACGTTGGTATATGATAGAACGGGTCTGAAAAAAAGATTACGTTGGTATATGATAGAACGGGTCTGATACAAAGATTACGTTGACATATGATAGAACGGGTCTGATAAAAAAGATTGCGTTGGTATATGATAGAACAGATCTGATAAAAAGATTACGTTGGTATATGATAGAACGGGTCTGATAAAAAGATTACGTTGACATATGATAGAACGGGTCTGATAAAAAAGATTGCGTTGGTATATGATAGAACGGGTCTGATAAAAAGATTACGTTGACAAATGATAGAACGGGTCTGATAAAAAAGATTGCGTTGACATATGATAGAACGGGTCTGATAAAAAGATTACGTTGGTATATGATAGAACGGGTCTGATAAAAAGATTACGTTGACATATGATAGAACGGGTCTGATAAAAAAGATTGCGTTGGTATATGACAGAACGGGTCTGATAAAAAGATTGCGTTGGTATATGATAGAACGGGTGTGATAAAAAGATTGCGTTGGTATATGATATAACGGGTGTGATAAAAAGATTACGTTGGTATATGATAGAACGGGTCTGATAAAAAAGATTACGTTGACATATGATAGAACGGGTCTGATAAAAAAGATTGCGTTGGTATATGATATAACGGGTCTGATAAAAAGATTGCGTTGGTATATGATAGAACGGGTGTGATAAAAAGATTGCGTTGGTATATGATATAACGGGTGTGATAAAAAGATTACGTTGGTATATGATAGAACGGGTCTGATAAAAAGATTACGTTGACATATGATAGAACAGATCTGATAAAAAGATTACGTTGGTATATGATAGAACGGGTCTGATAAAAAGATTACGTTGACATATGATAGAACGGGTCTGATAAAAAAGATTGCGTTGGTATATGATAGAACGGGTCTGATAAAAAGATTACGTTGACATATGATAGAACGGGTCTGATAAAAAAGATTGCGTTGACATATGATAGAACGGGTCTGATCAAAAAATTACGTTGGTATATGATAGAACGGGTCTGATAAAAAGATTACGTTGACATATGATAGAACGGGTCTGATAAAAAAGATTGCGTTGGTATATGACAGAACGGGTCTGATAAAAAGATTGCGTTGGTATATGATAGAACGGGTGTGATAAAAAGATTGCGTTGGTATATGATATAACGGGTGTGATAAAAAGATTACGTTGGTATATGATAGAACGGGTCTGATAAAAAAGATTACGTTGACATATGATAGAACGGGTCTGATAAAAAAGATTGCGTTGGTATATGACAGAACGGGTCTGATAAAAAGATTGCGTTGGTATATGATAGAACGGGTGTGATAAAAAGATTGCGTTGGTATATGATATAACGGGTGTGATAAAAAGATTACGTTGGTATATGATAGAACGGGTCTGATAAAAAGATTACGTTGACATATGATAGAACAGATCTGATAAAAAGATTACGTTGACATATGATAGAACGGGTCTGATAAAAAAGATTGCGTTGGTACATGATAGAACGGGTCTGATAAAAAGATTGCGTTGGTATATGATATAACGGGTGTGATAAAAACATTACGTTGACATATGATAGAACGGGTCTGATAAAAAGATTACGTTGGTATATGATAGAACGGGTCTGATAAAAAAGATTGCGTTGGTATATGATAGAACGGGTCTGATAAAAAGATTGCGTTGGTATATGATATAACGGGTCTGATAAAAAAGATTACGTTGGTATATGATAGAACGGGTCTGATAAAAAGATTACGTTGGCATATGATAGAACGGGTCTGATAAAAAGATTGCGTTGGTATATGATAGAACGGGTCTGATAAAAAGATTGCGTTGGTATATGATAGAACGGGTCTGATAAAAAGATTACGTTGGTATATGATATAACGGGTCTGATAAAAAGATTACGTTGGTATATGATATAACGGGTCTGATAAAAAGATTACGTTAGTATATGATATAACGGGTCTTGATAGAACGGGTCTGATAAAAAGATTGCGTTGGTATATGATAGAACGGGTCTGATAAAAAGATTACGTTGGTATATGACAGAACGGGTCTGATAAAAAGATTACGTTGGTATATGATATAACGGGTCTGATAAAAAGATTACGTTAGTATATGATATAACGGGTCTGATAAAAAGATTACGTTTGTATATGACAGAACGGGTCTGATAAAAAGATTACGTTGGTATATGATAGAACGGGTCTGATAAAAAGATTACGTTGGTATATGATATAACGGGTCTGATAAAAAGATTACGTTGGTATATGACAAAACGGGTCTGATAAAAAAGATTGCGTTGGTATCTGATAGAACGGGTCTGATAAAAAGATTACGTTGGTATATGATAGAACGGGTCTGATAAAAAGATTACGTTGGTATATGATATAACGGGTCTGATAAAAAGATTACGTTGGTATATGATAGAACAGATCTGATAAAAAGATTACGTTGGCATATGATAGAACGGGTCTGATAAAAACATTACCTTGACATATGATAGAACGGGTCTGATAAAAAGATTACGTTGGCATATGATAGAACGGGTCTGATAAAAAAGATTGCGTTGGTACATGATAGAACGGGTCTGATAAGAAGATTGCGTTGGTATATGATATAACGGGTCTGATAAAAAGATTACGTTGGTATATGATAAAATGGGTCTGAAAAAAAGATTACGTTGGCATATGATATAACGGGTCTGATAAAAAGATTACGTTCGTATATGATAGAACGGGTCTGATAAAAAGATTACGTTGACATTTGATAGAACGGGTCTGATAAAAAGATTACGTTCGTATATGATAGAACGGGTCTGATAAAAAGATTACGTTGGTATATGATAGAACGGGTCTGATAAAAAAGATTGCGTTGGTACATGATAGAACGGGTCTGATAAAAAGATTGCGTTGGTATATGATATAACGGGTCTGATAAAAAGATTACGTTGGTATATGATAAAACGGGTCTGAAAAAAGATTACGTTGGCATATGATAGAACGGGTCTGATAAAAAGATTGCGTTCGTATATGATAGAACGGGTCTGATAAAAAAGATTACGTTGGTATATGATAGAACGGGTCTGATAAAAAGATTACGTTGGTATATGACAGAACGGGTCTGATAAAAAGATTACGTTGGTATATGATATTACGGGTCTGATAAAAAGATTACGTTGGTATATGATATAACGGGTCTGATAAAAAGATTACGTTTGTATATGACAGAACGGGTCTGATAAAAAGATTACGTTGGTATATGATAGAACGGGTCTGATAAAAAGATTACGTTGGTATATGATATAACGGGTCTGATAAAAAGATTACGTTGGTATATGACAGAACGGGTCTGATAAAAAAGATTGCGTTGGTATATGATAGAACGGGTCTGATAAAAAGATTACGTTGGTATATGATAGAACGGGTCTGATAAAAGATTACGTTGGCATATGATAGAACGGGTCTGATAAAAAAGATTGCGTTGGTATATGATATAACGGGTCTGATAAAAAGATTACGTTGGCATATGATAGAACGGGTCTGATAAAAAAAATTGCGTTGGTATATGATATAACGGGTCTGATAAAAAGATTACGTTGGTATATGATAGAACGGGTCTGATAAAAAGATTACGTGGGTATATGACAGAACGGGTCTGATAAAAAAGATTGCGTTGGTATATGATAGAACGGGTCTGATAAAAAGATTACGTTGGTATATGATAGAACGGGTCTGATAAGAAGATTACGTTGGCATATGATAGAACGGGTCTGATAAAAAAGATTGCGTTGGTATATGATATAACGGGTCTGATAAAAAGATTTCGTTGGCATATGATAGAATGGGTCTGATAAAAATATTACGTTGGTATATGATAGAACGGGTCTGATAAAAAGATTACGTTGGTATATGATAGAACGGGTCTGATAAAAAGATTACGTTGGTATATGACAGAACGGGTCTGATAAAAAGATTACGTTGGTATATGACAGAACGGGTCTGATAAAAAAGATTGCGTTGGTATATGATAGAACGGGTCTGATAAAAAGATTACGTTGGTATATGATAGAACGGGTCTGATAAGAAGATTACGTTGGCATATGATAGAACGGGTCTGATAAAAAAGATTGCGTTGGTATATGATATAACGGGTCTGATAAAAAGATTTCGTTGGCATATGATAGAATGGGTCTGATAAAAATATTACGTTGGTATATGATAGAACGGGTCTGATAAAAAGATTCTTTTCTGAAGAGCGGAGCGATTAATTAAAATTTTAATTTTTCTGAAAAAGAGAAACCCTTGTTAATGCGTAAAATTTAAATTTTGAGTAGAGTAGGCTGTCTATATCGCTAACATTAGCCCCAGTTTATAATGCCTGTCTGAAGTAAACAGATTTATAAAATCGTCTCGTAGTAATGTTTCTTTGTTAGTATAACCGCCAAATATTTGGTGTGGGGCTGTTATCTAATAATTTGATATATTTACAATCACATTATTTTTGTTTCAATAAAGCATTTGACATCGACTATACTTTGCACCTTCATAAATACAGCGCTCCATGTGCTGACGTCACCGACTTTTAACCGAGGATTGCGGGAAGGTGTCAAAATTGCGTATTCTGAATTTACGTACCGTTTGTTTACAATCAATACAAAGGCGAAAGTAGAGGTAATGAATAAAAAACTAAACTTTAAACGCGAAAATATATCGCCCAAATTGCAAAATATAATCAACGTTACACTGTCCATTGCGTACAAGTGTGCTACCGTATGCATGCAAGCTCTGTAACGTTTGGGTAGATCCATGAAAATTATGTTCTAGAGTGGCCATTGATCTATGCAAAGTTTCCGTTAGTCTTTAAACTAGAGTTTTTTTTTTACTTCCCAAAAGCAAATTATAAGCTTTATTTTGGCTACTAGAGCTGGCAAAAAAAAAAAAAAAAAAAAAAAAAAAAAAAAAAAAAAAAAAAAAAAAAAAACGTTCCAGGATATACGCTTCCACAAATTTCTTCGTACACCGGCAACAACATTTTAATAAATGTCCAACTACATGTACCTATGAGCACTACTACATGCGCTAACGATGTTAATCCACAAATGGAATTTTCAACGACTTTCTTTCTATATATATATATATATATATATATATATATATATATATATATATATCTTTCTTTCCTTAAGTCATACAACTTATCAGAATTACGATGAGTCTCGCTAAATACACAACGATACAGTGGGCAGTAACATTTACAAAATAAAATAATTTTTGAAACCAAAATACATACATAATATTGTTAGGTATAATATTACTACAGTGTTACATAGTTTATAAAATGCAAGCTGTTGGAAGAGCGCTTGCGCTGACTATTAATGAGTGACAAAAGCATATGAAATTAATAAACATTTCATATTGTTAAATTAAATTGTACATTACTTGTACTTAAAAGCTGGATAAGTTTAAACATATTTGGATTTTTCAAGTAATATTGTTTGATTAATTGTTTTCTAAGCTCATCATAAACTGAACAAAATAAAATGAAATGAAACTCATCCTTAACAGATCCTGTACAAAATTTAAAATATCTTATATTTCTTTGCACTTGTAAATATCGACCAGTTTCAACAAGGGTAAAGCAGTTTCTATGTGAAGAGAGCCTAAATTTTGATAAAACTTTCTTGTATGTGGAAGGAATAGGTTTGCATAAATAGCAAACAATATAGTGAAATCTGGAAAAATACCGAGCGAATGGAAAAAGTGCTTGATAATACCCATTCACAAAGGAAATAATAAATCAACAACTGACACAAATAACTACAAACCGATTTCGCTCTTATCATCAATTTTCAAAATATTCGAAAAAATTATTTACAACAGACTTGTTAGAAGTGGTGTTATCAACCAGCAATTCCCAAATAAGCAACAACAGGGATTTCAAAAACATCTGAGCTGTATAACTGCATCCTTTAACTTTCAAGAAACAATTTGTTTCACCAGCGACCTTAACAGTAAAGTTTATACAGCCTTTCTCGATAGCCAGAAGGCATTTGATACAGTCTGGCGTAATGGGGTCATGTATAAACTTAATAAGCTTGGAGTCAAGGGCAAACTCTGGTCACTCATCGATGATTGCCATCTCGACACAGTCAGTGCAGTTGCTTTTGCTTCAACTCAGTCCGAATGGTTTGAAGTGAAGCAGGGTATACGTCAAGGTGGAATTCTCTCTACATTTTTGTATTGTATACATAGATGAACTACTCGAAAATCTTGCAGCTCACCCCGCATCAATTAAGCTTTGCAACCTTAATACGGGTAACCCTGCTTTCGCTGATGATATGATATGTGCAAGTTTATCTCCTAGGGGTCTTCAGTCTATGCTTGATATTGCTCACAAATATTCTTGTGATTGGAGGTTCCAATTTAACCCTTCAAAATCTGTAGTTATGACTTTTAATTCGTCTAATCACTGTCAGTTAGAATGGTTTATCGATAAACATCAGTTAAAAATCGTGCAAGAAGTGGACCATCTAGGTATTAAACTAAATTCTAAGTGCAATTCAATCTCAAGAACCATGGAAAGATGTAAAAAGGGACGCAATGCTTTCTTCTCAATCCAAGGAATCCAACAATCATTACTTAACCCAACCACTGCTATAAACCTCTACACAAAAATAGTGTTACCTACAGTTCTTTATGGCTCAGAAGTTTGGTATAATTTACGAAATAAGGATATCGATGCTCTCAACAAATTTCAACACTTCATTGTCAAACACATTCAACAACTCCACACTAGAACAAGATCGGATATCGCAGAGAGTATGTGTGGTTTATACCCCCTTCCAGCTGAAGTTGAAAAACGAAAACTTTTGTTTCTTGGAAAATTATGCACGATGGATAATAAATTATTGACTAAACAGATTTTTAAACAGCGTCTATTCCAGCATCTTCTCCAACCTACAAAATGTTATACTGGATTTATTCCCGAAATAATCAAGACTCTTACAAAGTATCGCATACTTCATTACCTTCAGAATTATATTGACTCTGGTTACTTTCCGTCGAAACACAAATGGTCACAAATTGTTACGAAGACTGTAAAAGAATTTCAATTCACACAATGGCTTAATAGAATAATAAACGACAGTGATTTTCAGAGATTCCTTGCTTTACATAACAACAACCTATCTATGGCGAACATTGGGACATATGCTAAATCAACTGCTCAGTTACGTACAGCCTTCTCAGTCGCTAGGATATGGGCCTTGCCGATGGAATCTAATTATAATTACTGTACTCTCTGCACCTTGGACTTCTCTGGTGATATGATTACACATTTATTATGCAGCTGTCCAGCTTTTCATAACTCTCGTAATGCGTTTTACAGCTCAATTCAAAGATTTGACAGAACTCTATTTGAATATTTTTGCAGCAGTGATACTGAAACCCGTACTAATATACTTTTAGGAGCTAACGTAAACATTGACCCTGATCTATTAGGCATTTGGACAACAGCTTGTGTTAAATTCACGGATCGTCTACTACGTCTTTATATATATGCATCGTCAAGCATAGACTGAATACCCTGAAATATTCTATATATAACTACTAACTATGTTACTTTATTTGTGTTCCATTTATATCACTTTTTTCCGCTTTGTATTATTAGTTAAGATGTACATAAAACTGTTTAATTAAGTTATTTATTGTATGATTATGTGATTACATACAATGTATCTCTCTAAGAGGAATTAAATAAATGATGAATTAAAATTTTAATTTTTCTGAAAAAGAGAAACCCTTGTTAATGCGTAAAATTTAAATTTTGAGTAGAGTAGGCTGTCTATATCGCTAACACTAGCCCCAGTTTATAATGCCTGTCTGAAGTAAACAGATTTATAAAATCGTCTCGTAGTAATGTTTCTTTGTTAGTATAACCGCCAAATATTTGGTGTGGGGCTGTTATCTAATAATTTGATATATTTACAATCACATTATTTTTGTTTCAATAAAGCATTTGACATCGACTATACTTTGCACCTTCATAAATACAGCGCTCCATGTGCTGACGTCACCGACTTTTAACCGAGGATTGCGGGAAGGTGTCAAACATTGCGTATTCTGAATTTACGTACCGTTTGTTTACAATCAATACAAAGGCGAAAGTAGAGGTAATGAATAAAAAACTAAACTTTAAACGCGAAAATATATCGCCCAAATTGCAAAATATAATCAACGTTACACTGTCCATTGCGTACACGTGTGCTACCGTCTGCATGCAAGCTCTGTAACGTTTGGGTAGATCCATGAAAATTATGTACTAGAGTGGCCATTGATCTATGCAAAGTTTCCGTTAGACTTTAAACTAGAGTTTTTTTTACTTCCCAAAAGCAAATTATAAGCTTTATTTTGGCTACTAGAGCTGGCAAAAAAAAAAAAAAAAAAAAAAAAAAAAAAAAAAAAAAAAAAAAAAAAAAAAAAAAAAAACAAACCGTTCCAGGTTATACGCTTCCACAAATTTCTTCGTACACCGGCAACAACATTTTAATAAATGTCCAACTACATGTACCTATGAACACTACTACATGCGCTAACGATGTTAATCCACAAATGGAATTTTCAACGACTTTCTTTCATTATATATATATATATATATATATATATATATATATATATATATATATATATATATATATATATATATATATATATATCTTTCTTTCCTTAAGTCATACAACTTATCAGAATTACGATGAGTCTCGCTAAATACACAACGATACAGTGGGCAGTAACATTTACAAAATAAAATAATTTTTGAAACCAAAATACATACATAATATTGTTAGGTATAATATTACTACAGTGTTACATAGTTTATAAAATGCAAGCTGTTGGAAGAGCGCTTGCGCTGACTATTAATGAGTGACAAAAGCATATGAAATTAATAAACATTTCATATTGTTAAATTAAATTGTACATTACTTGTACTTAAAAGCTGGATAAGTTTAAACATATTTGGATTTTTCCAGTAATATTGTTTGATTAATTGTTTTCTAAGCTCATCATAAACTGAACAAACTAAAATGAAATGAAACTCATCCTTAACAGATCCTGTACAAAATTTAAAATATCTTATATTTCTTTGCACTTGCAAATATCGACCAGTTTCAACAAGGGTAAAGCAGTTTCTATGTGAAGAGAGCCTAAATTTTGATAAAACTTTCTTGTATGTGGAAGGAATAGGTTTGCATAAATAAAACTGTAGCGTGAAATTGTCAATGGGACGATAACACTATCGAGTTACAGCCCCTGATCCGCTAGAGGGATACTACTTACGGGGAGTTCACGGTTGTAAACAACTTGGTTGCTACTATTTTTTATGCTTGGTGTTTCAGTTAAAATACATCGATTGTTTTATGTAAAATGGTCATACATATGAACTTTGAGGATTTTTTATTATCAAAAGTATTTTATTTTTATTTTCTCTACTTGTCATTTAAATCAAACAGTATAAAAACCGATTTTTTTGCAATCAGAGTTGATGTCTATGTTGACTTAATTTTGACACTTGATCAGGTAATAGGGGAGGTTTTGACCTATGGAATTGAACATATATTGCATGCTTAAAACTTTTCATGTATACAAGATCATCTCAGGTACAAGGATACAACCATTGATCTTTAGTTAACATGTATATCGACGGGTGAATATACACAGGTATTTGAAGATATATGTGTATATCCACACCTTGACATGGTCTAATATACACATACTTATCCCGACTTTCTATACATCAAAGGTTTTTATTTTCCCAAAATGCCCTGAAAATTTTTGTTACTTGTATATTTGATGGAAGGAAATTGTTTACAGTAAACAACCATAATTAGTATTCAATTTGAGATAATCTGAACACATTTCACAGTTACTAAGAGCTCGTTTGAACAAATGAAACAATTAGATATTGTTAACCAGTTTAATTATCTTGGATTTTTGTTAAATTTTAATGGTAAATTTCATGTGTCTCAATTACAATTAGCATCACAAGGTAGAAAATCTCTGTATTCCTTGAAATGTAAAACTAAAAAGTTGTGTTTAAATATTAGAACTTTATTGTCGCTTTTTGACACATATGTTACTAGTGTTTTATTGTATAGTTGTGAAATTTGGGGTTATCATAGTGCTCAAGCTGTAGAGCGGGTTCATTTAGATTTTTGCAAAAGCATCCTTGGTGTTAAAAGTTCTACTGTCAATGCTATGGTATATCTCGAGCTTGGCAGAGCCCCATTATTAGTTACAAGAAAGTTACGCATGTTCAAATATTGGTTTAAATTGTTAACATCATCAAATAGTATATTGTATTCTGTATATAATTGTCTTTTTGAACTTGCAAACAAAAACCATACAAATTTGCAAATGTGGCCAAATATCAAAAGGAAAGAACTATACAGTCTTGGTCTAGGGTATATGTGGTTAAATCAGTATAATCTTTGTATTGATGAATGTTTTTTTATCATCAAGCAAAGACTTATGGATAACTGTACACAAGAATTACTTGGTATTGTACAACAGTCCCCCAAATGTGTCATTTATAGGTATTTAGTAGATAATTTCACTCTCCAATATTACTTATGCAAACCCATACCCCAACATTTTAAAAAATTAATTACAAAAATCAGGTTATCTTCACACTGTCTTTCAGTAGAATCCGGCAGGTATCACAATATAGAAAGAAAAAAACAGACTTTGTCAGTTTTGCTTACCCCCCAGCATCGAAGATGATTATCATTTTATACTTGTATGTCCTGCTTACGCCACAATCCGCAAACAACTTATTAAATCATATTACTGGCAAAAACCCTCTGCTTTTAAACTAATTCAGCTGTTGTCTGTTAATAATGTAAAAAAATTAAGTAATTTAGGTAAATTTTTATTCCGGGCGTTTAAATTAAGAAATAACCAAAATGCAATAATTTAATCTGTTGGCATTTCTCCGTATTATTACTATATTTGTCTTGAGTGTATTGCTTGTTCATTGTTATTCATGTATGTATATATGTATTTTGTATTTCTCTTGTTATATACATGTTCCAATAAGTTATATAACTTACGGAAATAAAGATTGAAAAATGTGATAATTACACAAGCCATGTTAAATTATTAATATAAAAATTCATAAATAATTAAAAAAAAACACTTATTATTTATCTTTGTATCAGTCACAATCACTACGAAACCTTTTCTCTCTATCAGCCATAATCAATATACGAGTTTTTTTCTCTCTATCACTCATAATCACTACTTTTTTCTTCTGTCAGTCATAATCTCTACAATCCCTTTTCTCTCTATCACTCATAATTACTACGACTTTTCTCTCTATCACTAATAATTTCTGTTTTCTCTCTATCACTCATAATCACTACATGTCCTTTTCTCTTTATCAGTCTTAATCACTACGAGTCTTTTCTCTCTATCACTTAAAATCACTACGCGCCCTTTTCTCTCTATCACTCATAATCACTACGAGCATTTTCTCTCTATCATTCATAATTACTTCGAACTTTTTTCTTTATCACTTATTCTCACTATATTCGAATATTTCAGAAAATAAGCTTTCATTTTAAATCTCTCTCTCTCTCTCTCTCTCTCTCTCTCTCTCTCTCTCTCTCCGATAGTAATAAATTGGCTTCTGTTTGTTTTACTTGAAACGTTTTCACTTTGTTTTGAATACCAATCGTTATGTTTTCATAAACTGTGATTCTAATAATTATTGCATGTCGTTTTAGTTATATCGCTTGTGCTGACAAGGGTTAACATAATAATAATAATAATAATAATAATAATAATAATAATAATAATAATACCTATAAATAAAACCTTTAGAAGAGTTATAAAAATTATTGAATAAAGAATTCTGACAGATATCCTGTAGTTTATGTTAGATAATACACAAACAAGCACTAGCATCAAGGTGATCTTGATTGTACCACATCCAACTTAGACCAAGACTATTTAACTCCTGATTGTACCACATCCAACTTAGACCAAGACTATTTAACTCCTGCTTTACAATATTTGTCCAGACGAGATTATTCGAAAAATGATTTTTACCTAATAATAGTAAAGACTTATATATGTTAGATAAAACACAATTATCAGTCTTGAGTACAACAAACCAGTATTTAAACATTCAGATTTTTCTCATTACTTCCAAGGGTTATAGCCCTAATTCGTAATACACCATAGAATTCGTTGTTGAGCTTTTAACACCAAGTAAACGTTTACAGAAATCTAAATGTATTTGTTCTACAGCTTTACCCTTGTTAGACGCCCAGATTTCACAGGAATATAATAAACACTAGTAGCATACGTCATGATCAAATAAAAATAATAAGTTTTTGTATTAAGATACAAGTTTTTTGGTTTTACTGTTCAAAGAGTACACAGCCTTCCTTCCCTGCATTGCAAAATGAAGTTGGGTTACCTGGAACCTACCATTATAGTTGAGAAGAAAACCAAGGTAACTAAATTTACAATCTCCAATTCAATATCCTCAAACATAAGTTTTTCAGATTCCTTACCTACACCACCATTTCTGAAAACAACTACTTCAGATTTATTAATATTTACAGATTAATTCCAGAGCTTCGTATACTGACTCAGAGAGTTAAGCATTGTCTGTAAATCATTTACATTTTCTGAGAATAAAACCATATCATCAACATACATAAGTAAGAATAAGGTCAATCCCTGTATTTCTAAACCTTGTACACCATTTGATATAAAATCCATCTCGCAATCGTTAACGTATAATGAAAATAGTTTATAATTTTTTTTTTATTTCAAAATATTTCTTCATTCAATTTTAAAATGAAAATAGAATTAATTTTTGTTGTTATTTTATCAAATTTGATAAATTATTTATATGCATATATGGATTGATTAGTGGGTCAGATGGTCCAAGCTTATACAAGTGGGCGGGGACAGATGTCAAATGTTCTTATTGTATTTGCCTCTAGCTACCAGCGGGTATTACTTACGTAATATAAACATGTTTGTTATAAACGGTGCCTACTCGACTAAAAAACAAACATCTAATTAAGTTTAGGGATTATGAGGCCTTCAAAAGGGGTATTGCAACTAAACGGTTACCTGTAAAATTGTAAATATACCTGTAATTAATATGCATTTCATAGGTGAAAATCGGAAATATAAATCCACGAAATAAGGTAAACAAACATGTTTTTATTACGTAAGTAATATCCGCGGGTAGCTAGAGGCAAACCGCGGGTAGCAAAAAGACAAATACAATACAAGGAATATTGACAATAGAGTCAATAAACTGTATTGTTGATATTCTTTGATTGTTGATCCTCATTACATAGATTTGAACATTATTTTCCCGTAATGGGTGAAAATAACTAAATCTGCCATATACTTTAATGCCGATAAACATTAAATTACATAATAAAACTGTAAGAAGATAAAACATATAAAATAAAATGTAAACCATAATATATTGTTAATAACAAATAGCGAATTCAAAATTAATCAAAGTTATGTTTAATGACCAAAAGAGCTTACTATCCACTGTGACACTAGTACCAGGAAAGTTTCCACTATACTTTGCATATATTTACAAAAAAAAAAAAAAAAAAAAAAAAAAAAAAAAAAAAAAAAATAATAATAATAATAATAATAATAATAATTATAATAATAATAACAAAAAAAATAAAAATAAATAAATAAAAAGTTAAAAAAATAAATAAATAAAGAGTATAAATTCGGTTTCATAAGACAGTTTGTAAAAACGTCGGTCTTTTTGCCAACGTATATATGGCCAAACACTGTAATATGTCACTTTTTCGATAGTTACATTGTATATTATAGACGCTGAATATTATCATTTAATATCAAATGACTACTGCAGGGAAATAAAGATTGAATTATTAGTATTTCAATCGAAATCCAATACCTTAAAAGGCAATTACACCAAATAATAATTTCTCGTTTGGACGACAAAATAAAAATGTTGTTTTATCTGATTTTATATGTTCAATTTATTAATGACTGTGAAATTGAGTAATTGACATTTCTGTCTCAAATTAAGTTAATTAATGTTGTTTTACCAATTTCCTTTCTGTTTTATGTCTAATATTATTGTCATATACCACTTTTCGAATGTATTTTTATAATTAAATTCAAAAAGTGCTATTTGACATTATTATCAAACCATTGTTACTGATTGGCATTACAAATTGTTTATTGAACCAACTGTTAAGGAGTTGGAGTCAGACGCCTGAACCGACAACACCCAGCTTTATATCTGAATGAATTGTTGAAACTGGTTTGCATTGTTATTTCGTATCTAGCAGTAGTTCAGTTTAAAAGATAAAAAAAAAAAATTGCAAGATAAGGTCTAGAGTACAGTAACAAAGTTTTTTCCCAGATAGCGGCGTAATAAAGATATGTCCTAATTACGACTTATCTCATAATAAAGGCTTAGTATCTGAGTACTTAGTCGTAATTACGAGGTACCTAATATAAATCCGCCGCACGTGTCGGATTACGTACTAAAGTCATAATCCCTGAACAATTGAAAAATACCACAAACTTTCAAGTAGATGCAAAGAATGTGAACAAAAACAAAAGTTATTGATAACAACATTCAACCAGATAACTAACATTCAACCAGCTAACCAACATTCAACCACTAGCTGACCAGTAACATTTAACAAGCTAACCAGCAACATTCAACAAAAGTAATTGAGATAGGCTACACGTGCGCACGCGGGGTGCCATATGGAAAAATATCGTACCACCAATTCAGTGAGATAAATCTATCACATATGCGAGAAATATAAATATCGTTCATAAATAAAAGTTAAATTATTTACCCGATATCTAATACAAAACAATGCTATATTATACATGAAGATATGTCACGGTGCTTTTAATACGCGATTTGGCACCAAATCATTAATTTTTAGTCCTACCGAAATAAAACCAGCTAAATGATACAGAAATACAGAAACACAGAAATACAGAAATGATGTATGGGATATTGTATAGTTTACGATATTAAATTTATTGTGTGTCTAAGAAAATACATCAGTAAATCGAACTACATATACATTGATTGTTACTTTAGGAATCACTTAGAACCGACCCAGAATCATTGCCAACCTACTGAGTAGTGAGTCAGACTTTTCAGTTTCTGATCACTGTTTTAGTAGTGAGTCAGACTTTCAGTTTCTGATCACGGTTTGAGTAGTGAGTCAGACTTTTCAGTTTCTGATTACTGTTTAAGTAGTGAGTCAGACTCTCAGTTTCTGATCACTGTTTGAGTAGTGAGTCAGACTTTTCAGTTTTTGATCACTGTTTCAGTAGTGAGTCAGACTTTTCAGTTTCTGATCACTGTTTTAGTAGTGAGTCAGACTCTCAGTTTCTGATCACGGTTTGAGTAGTGAGTCAGACTTTCAGTTTCTGATCACTGTTTTAGTAGTGAGTCAGACTCTCAGTTTCTGATCACGGTTTGAGTAGTGAGTAAGACTTTTCAGTTTCTGATCACTGTTTTAGTAGTGAGTCAGACTTCTCAGTTTCTGATCACTGTTTGAGTAGTGAGTCAGACTCTCAGTTTCTGATCACTGTTTTAGTAGTGAGTCAGACTTCTCAGTTTCTGATCACTGTTTGAGTAGTGAGTCAGACTCTCAGTTTCTGATCACTGTTTGAGTAGTGAGTCAGACTCTCAGTTTCTGATCACTGTTGGAGTAGTTAGTCAGACTCTCAGTTTCTGATCACTGTTTGAGTAGTGAGTCAGACTTTTAGTTTCTGATCACTGTTTAGTAGTGAGTCAGACTTTTCAGTTTCTGATCACGGTTTTAGTAGTGAGTCAGACTTCTCAGTTTCTGATCACTGTTTGAGTAGTGAGTCAGACTTTTCAGTTTCTAATCACTGTTTTAGTAGTGAGTCAGACTTTTCAGTTTCTGATCACTGTTTTAGTAGTGAGTCAGACTTTTCAGTTTCTTATCACTGTTTTAGTAGTGAGTCAGACTCTCAGTTTCTGATCACTGTTTGAGTAGTGAGTCAGACTTTTCAGTTTCTGATCACTGTTTTAGTAGTGAGTCAGACTCTCAGTTTCTGATCACTGTTTGTGTAGTGAGTCAGACTTTTCAGTTTCTGATCACTGTTTTAGTAGTGAGTCAGACTTTTCAGTTTCTGATCACTGTTTTAGTAGTGCGTCAGACTCTCAGTTTCTGATCACGGTTTGAGTCGAGGGTCAGACTTTTAGTTTCTGATCACTGTTTTAGTAGTGAGTCAGACTTTTCAGTTTCTGATCACTGTTTTAGAAGTGAGTCAGACTTTTCAGTTTCTGATCACTGTTTTAGTAGTGAGTCAGACTCTCAGTTTCTGATCACTGTTTGAGTAGTGAGTCAGACTTTTCAGTTTTTGATCACTGTTTTAGTAGTGAGTCAGACTTTTCAGTTTCTGATCACTGTTTGAGTAGTGAGTCAGACTTTTCAGTTTCTGATCACTGTTTGAGTAGTGAGTCAGACTTTTCAGTTTCTGATCACTGTTTGAGTAGTGAGTCAGACTTTTCAGTTTCTGATCACTGTTTTAATAGTGAGTCAGACTTTTCAGTTTCTGATCACTGTTTTAGTAGTGAGTCAGACTCTCAGTTTCTGATCACTGTTTGAGTCGTGGGTCAGACTTTTAGTTTCTGATCACTGTTTTAGTAGTGAGTCAGACTCTCAGTTTCTGATCACTGTTTTAGTAGTGAGTCAGACTTTTCAGTTTCTGATCACTGTTTAGTAGTGAGTCAGACTCTCAGTTTCTGATCACGTTTTGAGTCGTGGGTCAGACTTTTAGTTTCTGATCACTGTTTTGTAGTGAGTCAGACTCTCAGTTTCTGATCACTGTTTGAGTAGTGAGTCAGACTTTTCAGTTTCTGATCACGGTTTTAGTAGTAAGTCAGACTTTTCAGTTTCTGATCACTGTTTTAGTAGTGAGTCAGACTCTCAGTTTCTGATCACGGTTTGAGTCGTGGGTCAGACTTTTAGTTTCTGATCACTGTTTTAGTAGTGAGTCAGACTTTTCAGTTTTTGATCACTGTTTGAGTAGTGAGTCAGACTCTCAGTTTCTGATCACGGTTTGAGTCGTGGGTCAGAGTTTTCAATTTCTGATCACTGTTTTAGTAGTGGGTCAGACTCTCAGTTTCTGATCACGGTTTGAGTCGTGGGTCAGACTTTTAGTTTCTGATCACTGTTTTAGTAGTGAGTCAGACTTTTCAGTTTCTGATCACTGTTTTAGTAGTGAGTCAGACTTTTCAGTTTCTGATCACTGTTTTAGTAGTGAGTCAGACTCTCAGTTTCTGATCACTGTTTGAGTAGTGAGTCAGACTTTTCAGTTTTTGATCACTGTTTAGTAGTGAGTCAGACTTTTCAGTTTCTGATCATTGTTTGAGTAGTGAGTCAGACTTTTCAGTTTCTGATCACTGTTTGAGTAGTGAGTCAGACTTTTCAGTTTCTGATCACTGTTTGAGAAGTGAGTCAGACTTTTCAGTTTCTGATCACTGTTTTAATAGTGAGTCAGACTTTTCAGTTTCTGATCACTGTTTTAGTAGTGAGTCAGACTCTCAGTTTCTGATCACGGTTTGAGTTGTGGGTCAGACTTTTAGTTTCTGATCACTGTTTTAGTAGTGAGTCAGACTCTCAGTTTCTGATCACTGTTTTAGTAGTGAGTCAGACTTTTCAGTTTCTGATCACTGTTTTAGTAGTGAGTCAGACTCTCAGTTTCTGATCACGTTTTGAGTCGTGGGTCAGACTTTTAGTTTCTGATCACTGTTTTGTAGTGAGTCAGACTCTCAGTTTCTGATCACTGTTTGAGTAGTGAGTCAGACTTTTCAGTTTCTGATCACGGTTTTAGTAGTAAGTCAGACTTTTCAGTTTCTGATCACTGTTTTAGTAGTGAGTCAGACTCTCAGTTTCTGATCACGGTTTGAGTCGTGGGTCAGACTTTTAGTTTCTGATCACTGTTTTAGTAGTGAGTCAGACTTTTCAGTTTTTGATCACTGTTTGAGTAGTGAGTCAGACTCTCAGTTTCTGATCACGGTTTGAGTCGTGGGTCAGAGTTTTCATTTTCTGATCACTGTTTTAGTAGTAAGTCAGACTCTCAGTTTCTGATCACGGTTTGAGTAGAGAGTCAGACTTTTCAGTTTCTGATCACTGTTTTAGTAGTGAGTCAGACTTTTCAGTTTCTGATCACTGTTTGAGTAGTGAGTCAGACTTTTCAGTTTCTGATCACTGTTTTAGTAGTGAGTCAGACTCTCAGTTTCTGATCACGGTTTGAGTCGTGGGTCAGAGTTTTCAGTTTCTGATCACTGTTTTAGTAGTGAGTCAGACTCTCAGTTTCTGATCACGGTTTGAGTAGTGAGTCAGACTTTTCAGTTTCTGATCACTGTTTTAGTAGTGAGTCAGACTTTTTAGTTTCTGATCACTGTTTTAGTAGTGAGTCAGACTCTCAGTTTCTGATCACGGTTTGAGAATTGAGTCAGACTTTTCAGTTTCTGATCACGGTTTTAGTAGTGAGTCAGACTTTTCAGTTTCTGATCACTGTTTGAGTAGTGAGTCAGACTTTTCAGTTTCTGATCACTGTTTGAGTAGTGAGTCAGACTTTTCAGTTTCTGATCACTGTTTTAGTAGTGAGTCAGACTCTCAGTTTCTGATCACAGTTTGAGAATTGAGTCAGACTTTTAGTTTCTGAACACGGTTTTAGTAGTGAGTCAGACTTTTCAGTTTCTGATCACTGTTTGAGTAGTGAGTCAGACTCTCAGTTTCTGATCACGGTTTGAGAATTGAGTCAGACTTTTCAGTTTCTGATCACGGTTTTAGTAGTGAGTCAGACTTTTCAGTTTCTGATCACTGTTTGAGTAGTGAGTCAGACTTTTCAGTTTCTGATCACTGTTTGAGTAGTGAGTCAGACTTTTCAGTTTCTGATCACTGTTTTAGTAGTGAGTCAGACTCTCAGTTTCTGATCACGGTTTGAGAATTGAGTCAGACTTTTAGTTTCTGAACACGGTTTTAGTAGTGAGTCAAACTTTTCAGTTTCTGATCACTGTTTGAGTAGTGAGTCAGACTCTCAGTTTCTGATCACGGTTTGAGAATTGAGTCAGACTTTTCAGTTTCTGATCACGGTTTTAGTAGTGAGTCAGACTCTCAGTTTCTGATCACGGTTTGAGTAGTGAGTCAGACTTTTCAGTTTCTGATCACGGTTTTAGTAGTGAGTCAGACTTTTCAGTTTCTGATCACTGTTTGAGTAGTGAGTCAGACTCTCAGTTTCTGATCACGGTTTGAGAATTGAGTCAGACTTTTCAGTTTCTGATCACGGTTTTAGTAGTGAGTCAGACTTTTCAGTTTCTGATCACTGTTTGAGTAGTGAGTCAGACTTTTCAGTTTCTGATCACTGTTTGAGTAGTGAGTCAGACTTTTCAGTTTCTGATCACTGTTTTAGTAGTGAGTCAGACTCTCAGTTTCTGATCACGGTTTGAGAATTGAGTCAGACTTTTAGTTTCTGAACACGGTTTTAGTAGTGAGTCAAACTTTTCAGTTTCTGATCACTGTTTGAGTAGTGAGTCAGACTCTCAGTTTCTGATCACGGTTTGAGAATTGAGTCAGACTTTTCAGTTTCTGCTCACGGTTTTTGTTATTCCTTCTTTTCGGCGGAAAAAAGGGTTTTCTTCTATATTTCTTAAAATTTCCATTTTTTTTGCCAAATAGGTGTATTTTAATCATGATTTGTATTTTAATTTTGTTGAAAAAAATTAAAAGATTTAAATTTAAAATGAAAAAATGAATTAAAATTAAAATGAAAAAGTTAAAAGTCACTTTATTAAAAAAAAGGTTTGGATTGGGACGGCGACCTGTTGTCGTGACAACATGATGCCCGGTATGGAGGGCACTGATTACGACTTGTTGTTCGGATTGGGACAGAAACCTGTTGTCGTGACAACATGATGCCCGGTATGGAGGGCACTGATAACAACTTTTTGTTCGGATTGGGACAGAAACCTGTTGTCGTGACAACATGATGCCCGGTATGGAGGGCACTGATAACAACTTGTTGTTCGGATTGGGACAGAAACCTGTTGTCGTGACAACATGATGCCCGGTATGGAGGGCACTGATAACAACTTGTTGTTCGGATTGGGACGGCGACCTGTTGTCGTGACAACATGATGCCCGGTATGGAGGGCGCTGATTATGTAACTTTAAAGTTCGAGTAGTTCCAATTTTTTAGTTCCTAGAAATATTATAAAATACTAAACATACCAAGGACTCCTTGTTTTAAATTATCAATTTTGATGGGCACTGAATTACAATTACACTGAAAAAAATGCTCGTGATAAGGATATATGTTATTTTTAAAATGACTAAAGTTTCTTTAGCATTTTGTTATATATAAATGTATACAATACCTGGTAAAAATATTACTTGGCAAAAACACACAATCAGAAACGTTGTCAAAAATAACTGCATTTTACTCCATTATAAAAAATCCAGAAAAAAAGTGCGAAATATTAAACCGTCTAATCCATTGGAAGTTTAGCACAACAAATGTCAAAAATAACAAAATTAAAAATTAATAGTAGTTTTCACTTCAAATAGAAAGAAAAGTCAAAATAAGTTCTCATAAGTTCTTATTTAAATAATCTATAGGACGAAAAGTGGTTATAACAGCAAAATAAATACAATGTAATGACATTCCTTATATGGAAATCGTCTTAAAAGCAATCCCAAAAATGACAAATAAAAGTCCGTGTGTTTGAAGTAGATATAATTATTATGTAACTTTGAATGGTCAAGTATGGTTGACCGCTTTTTAGCCGATTAATTTTGCCTTTAGTTAGCCCAGTTTTACAATATTCTTTTGAATGACTTTCTTTAATTAAAATTACGAATTTATTTATGCGAAACGTGCAAAATTGTTTTTTTTTATTATTATTTAGCTAAAAAAAATCGGAATAATAATCATAATGACGAAGAAAATTTGTTGTAAAATGTGGATAATCATTTAAAGACTATACATTTACGAATGATTTACGAGTACTGAACATTTTACAGATAAGATTGTCAAAACAACGAATCTCAATAAGCCCAGGCATCCGCCTATAGAATTCATAATTTAAAATTAATTACAATGATACTTGTAACATCCAAAAGATTGTATCAAAATGAAACGGTTTGGAACTTAAAAACTTTGATCAAAAAATTTAAATATTTTACCATGCGTTAAACCACACATTTTAGAATATTGCATTCCGTATACTTCCATACAAATACGAACATTTTGATAGCAATAATCGTGTTTTTCAATTAATACAAATAGAGCGCATTACTTTCAATCGATGATATTTGACTACCAAAACCTTTATTTTTCATCTCCTGTTTTGCAAATTTTGATTGATGGAGAGGGATGCGCTAGGATTGAAATTAAGGGATGAAGATAAAACGCACTACCCCCTTAATCACCTCAAACATTATACAAACTTGATATATGCTTGCACATGAGTTGGCCATAGTCAGGCTACGCTGGCCCAGTGGGAAGAAGTGGGGAACAATAACCTTAATTAATGTCCCGGGTTCGAATCCTTTATGTCGTTCCTTTTATCTGTTTCAATATATTTTATTGCATTTATAGAGGTATGGTGGTTTCCCAAATGTTATGTAACATTGTTGACATTTTCCTATAGGCGGAATGGAACTCGTCCTTTTGCAAGGGGAGAGAAAGAATAAGAATCCTTGATGACAGCATAAAATTGAATTGTTAATCAAGTTTGATGGTATATGGTGATATATACGAAGTCATACGCGTTGCCTGAACTGGAGGATGCTCCCGCCTGATTCAGCGAGGGACCGTCTCTATTGTCCCCAAACTAACCCATTTTTAGTAATGTTATCGATGGTCCCTTTCAATACCTTTATTACATTTTTTGGCGTCTCTCGTAATTATTTCTGCTGTGAAAATAAATCGGTAGTATTTATTGTGTAAACATGCCTGTCTCTGTTAATGTCTGCTAAATGTTAAGGTTATATATATATATATATAATATTGAATGGTTAGTCCATTATGAGTTCATAGAGAGTATGACGAGAATGACCAAGTAAATAGATACTTTAGGGGTCACAAATTACTGAAAAAAGTCATGTTTAAATCGAATTAAAACAAGAGGCCCATGGGCCTTAACGCTCACCTGAAGATATTCCAATATTGTTTGCAAAGTGCAATAGACAATATATTGAGTACAGAAACTTTAAAAGTTTTCTCAAGTTAAGAACTCCCACAAAACTTAATCAGAAATATGTCCACTCACATTTCATTTATAAATAGCTTATATAATATGCATGAAGTAACTAATTTCCAAATCATTTATAAATTTTAGTATACTTATGCAGCTATGTCCTTGACCTTTGAAATATATGACCTCGAACCATATATGATTGTCATGTCAATACCTACAATATTCTAATATACATGCCTATGCATTAAATTAATAGCTTTCAAGATGATTAATAATTTTAGTATTCCTATGTTGATATGACCTTGACCTTTGAACATATAACCTTGAACCATATATCACAATGATCGCAATGTCAATGCATACAATATTCTAATATACATGCCTATACAAAATGTTAATAGTTTACAAGATAATTAGCAATTTAAGTCATCTTCTGCAGCTGTGACCTTGACCTTTCAACATATGACCTTGACCCATATATCAAAATTATCGTAATATTAATACCTATTAAATATTCTAATATACATGCCTATACAAAAAGTTAAAAGTTTTAAAGATAATTAGCGATTTCAGTCTTCTTCTGTGGCTGTGACCTTGAGCTTTCAACATGTGACCTTGTATCATATATCAAAATGGTTCCCATGTCAATACCTGCAATATTCTTATATACATGCCTATACAAAATGTTAATAGTTTTCAAGATAATTAGCAATTAAGTCTTCTTCTGCAGCTGTGACCTTGACTTTTCAACATATGACCTTGACCCATATATCAAAATTATCGTCATATTAATACCTAAAATATTCTAATATACATGCCTATACAAAAAGTTAAAAGTTTTCAAGATAATTAGCAATTTAAGTCTTTTTCTGTAGCTTTGACCTTGACCTTTCAACATATGACATTGTAACATATTTCAAAATGGTTCTCATGTCAATACCTACAATATTCTTATATACATGCATCTACAAAAAGTTAATAGTTTTCAAGATAATTAGCAATTAAGTCTTCTTCTGCAGCTGTGACCTTGACCTTTCAACATATGACCTTGACCCATATATCAAAATGATTGTCATATCAATACCTACAATATTCTAATATGGCTATCATTTGTGCAAATCTTAAAATAGATGACCTAAGGATATTATAAATGAAATAACTAAGGTATATCTCTTGTAGATTCAGAGAAGATTTTTAAAGTTTTTCACTATTTCCCCTTTTTTGGGGCCCCAAGGTGATATAACTCCTTCATTTGTGCAAATCTGAAAGTGCTTCACTTAGGCATGATGGTTACCAAGTTTCATTAAATTTGGCCGAGTGGTTTTTGAGGAGAAGATTAAAATGTAAAAAGTTTACGCACGACAGACGACGGACGACGGACGACGCACGACGGACGAAGATGGATAGCAATAGCTCATTTGAGCTTTCAGCTCAGGTGAGCTAAAAATAGATAAAATAAAAAATTCAAAAGGAGAATATGTAAACATTAGACATAAATTTTTATTTCACTGACTATATACAATTATCATGCATATCAAGTTATATGCAGGTCGTATTTTCTGTCATCATCACCATCATCTCTCTCTCTCTCTCTCTCTCTCTCTCTCTCTCTCTCTCTCTCTCACACACACACACACACACACACACACACCGACACACACACACACAGTTATTGCTGTAACAAATGTTTGTATACAACAAAATGTAAGTGTGTTTAGACTGTTGTAATAATCTTTGATAAACGTCTAAAATGACAGATATTTATCACAAATGGTATAACAATATAAAAACAAATGTTATATCAATACAATTACAAATTTTATAACAATACAATTACAAATGTAATAACAATATAATTATAAATGTTATAACAATACAATAACAAATGTTATAACAATACAATTACAAATGTAATAACAATATAATTATAAATGTTATAACAATACAATAACAAATGTTATAACAATACAATAACAAATGTTATAACAATATAATTACAAATGTTATAACAATATAATACCAAATGTTATAACAATACAATTACAAATGTTATAACAATATAATTACGAATGTTATAATTATACATTGTGTAATTACAAATGTTTTAAAAAATAATTATAAATGTTATTATAAAATAATTATAAATGTTGTAACAATATAATTCAAATGTTATAACAAAATAATTACGAATGTTATAATTATACATTGTATAAATATAAATGTTTTAAAAATAATTATAAATGTTATAACAATATAATTACAAATGAAATAATTACAAATGTTAAAACAATTTAGTATACTTCTTGTGAAATTATTGAATATTTATTAGCTATTAAGAATTTTGGATAATTTAATGTTACCCTGTGGTTTCAACAAAGCCTACGTCACAATGTGACAGTATCTGACAACACTTAGTAACGGCTGACATTATGAAAAATGTTCGAACTTATCCGCACGCGTGTTCTAAAATAATCCAATGCTTTTCTAAAGCAATGTTAACTAAAATTAATGTTACAAGCGTTTTGATAAATAGATGAATTGTTTATAGACAAATGTACCAGGTAATGTACTTTGGTTGCACAGTATAATTAAAGCAAACGATCGGTATAATAAAATAAATATTATATTCTGATAGGGTGTCAGTCCATATGATCACTACTTGAAATTCATTGTCAACCTCGGCGAAATGAATGTTCTCGCGGTGACAGTATGTATAGTAATGTTTCACCTACTAAAGGTATGTTATTAAAATAATATTTGTTAAAGATATCACAAATGTCAAAATACTAGGTACTAAAGGAGTGACTTTATTATAAGATACTTCTGTTGTAGTTGTAGATGAAGTAGTCGATGACGCGGTTGATAATTGAGTCGATGACGCGGTCGATGATGGCGTTGATGATGCGGTCGATGATGGCGTTGATGACGCGGTCGATGATGGCGTTGATGGCGCGGTCGTTGTCGTTGATGGAGTTGATGACGCGGTCGATAATTGAGTTGATGACGCGGTCGATGACGGCGTTGATGATGCGGTCGATGTTGGCGTTGATGACAAGGTAGATGAGTGCGTTGATGTCGCGGTCGATGATAGCGACGATGATGCGGTCGATGATTGCGTTGATGACGCGGTCGGTACTTGAGTCGATGACGCGGTCGATAATTGCATCGATGACACAGTCGATGATAGCGTTGATGATGCTGTCGATGATGGCGATGATGACGCGGTCGTTGATGGCGTTGATGATGCGGTCGCTGACGGCGTTGATGACGTGGTCGATGTTGGTGTTGATAATCCGGTCGATGATTGCGTTGATGACGCAGTCGATGATAGCGACGATGATGCGGTCGATAGCGTTGATGACGCGGTCGGAACTTGAGTCGATGACGCGGTCGATAATTGCATCGATGACACAGTCGATGATAGCGTTGAAGATGCTGTCGATGATGGCGTTGATGACGCTGTCGTTGATGGCGTTGATGATGCGGTCGCTGATGGCGTTGATGACGTGGTCGTTAATGACGTTGATGACGCGGTCGATGATGGGGTTGATGACGCGGTCGATAATTGAGTTGATGACGCGGTCGATGATTTCGTTGATGGCGATGATGATGCGGTCGATGATGGTGTTGATGATGCAGTCGATAATTGAGTGGATAATGCGGTCGATAACTGAGTTGATGACGCGGTCGTTGATGGTGTTGATGACGCGGTTGATGATGGCGTTGATGACGCGGTTGATAATTCAGTTGATGTCGCGGTCGTTGATAGTGTTGATGACGCGGTCGATGATTTCGTTGATGACGCGGTCAATAATTGAGTTGATGACGCGGTCGATAATTGAGTTGATGACGAGGTCGTTGATGGCGTTGATAACGCGGTCGATAATTGAGTTGATGTCGCGGTCGTTGATGGTGTTGATGACGCGGTCGATAATTGAGTTGATGACGCGGTCGTTGATGGTGTTGATGATGTGGTCGATGATGGAGTTAATGACGCGGTCGATAATTCAGTTGATGACACGGTTGATGATGGCGTTGATGACGCGGTCGATAATTGAGTTGATGTCGCGGTCGTTGATTGTGTTGATGACGCAGTCGATGATTGCGTTGATGGTGTTGATGACGCGGTCGTTGATGGCGTCGATGATGCGGTCGCTGATTGCGTTGATGACGTAGTCATTAATGGCGTTGATGACGCTTTGGATGATGGCATTGATGACGCGGTTGATGATAGCGTTGATGACGCGGTCGATAATTGAGTTGATGACGCGGTCGATGATTGCGTTGAAGACTCTGTCGATAAATGAGGTGATGACGCGGTCGTTGATTGCGTTGATGAAGTTGTTGATGATTGTTCATTAAAGTCTATTCCACCATCTAAATAGTAAAAAAAAAATTAGGTAACTGACATAATTAAATACATATTTAGTCAAGTAAAGGTATTGGGTTTGTTTCAAAAATCCGTCTGTCTGTCCGA
The DNA here is from genome assembly GCA_029721355.1 of Tegillarca granosa. Classification (NCBI taxonomy): domain Eukaryota; kingdom Metazoa; phylum Mollusca; class Bivalvia; order Arcoida; family Arcidae; genus Tegillarca; species Tegillarca granosa. The sequence goes on along the minus strand of CM056601.1, from coordinate 45,005,447 downwards.
AATACTGAGTTTTATAATTAGTGCCAGTCAGTCCGATTTATCTATTACAATCTCAATTCGTCTGTCAGTTCGTCGGTCCGTACGCAATATTAAGTGTTATTATGAGCATTAATCACTTCAAAGACGTTCACCTATGTTAGAAATCGGGTCGACCTATCAGCACGTCTGTTGTGCCAATGACAGACATTATCAACGCGATTTGAGTGTAAACACTCGTTCGATTAACTATGAATCATACATTATAAAGAATGAATGTAATATATTCAAACAAAAACACTGTCTTCCATTTACACTGTTTGCAAGCTGCTTCTTCTGATGTTGACTTGACATACTTACTAATATTCACTCTCTATACCGCACTGGAAAAAGTAGGGAATGATTATGTATATCTTGTTAAGGAAATCACAAAAAATTAAAGTTCATTTGATAATTTTTATTTGTTTTTCCTCCAGTATTTCTTTAATATCTGGGTGTTCCGAATTTAGTCTTGAGAGACATGTACTGTTGAGACCACGCCCAGGTAAACAACGAAATATTGTAAACAAGCATATAAAACTGATCAAAAGAGCTTTGAACCAAATTATTAAATCATTAATTACATCACCTAAGGAGATACACTTTATTGAATATTCTAAAATTTGAAAACAAATTTATATTTTCAGGTCACTGTTATAATGTTTTACAGATACATTATTTTACAGAAAATATGTTTTCCTGCAATTAATTTCATCAGCTTAAATATAAACGAACAAATACATAACACACACACACACACACACACACACACACACACACACACCATCAGTTAAAGAAGTTAGCATTAAGTTTCCGTCAAAATAAGTTAGCATTAACCATCAGTTAAAATAAGTTAGCAGTAACCATCCGTTCAAATAAGTTAGCATTAACCGGCAGTTAAAATAAGTTAGCATTAACCGTCAGGTAGAATAAGTTAGCATTAACCGTCAGTTAGAATAAGTTAACTTAACCGTCAGTAAAAATAGATTAGCATTAACCATCAAGTATTACAAGTAGTCAAAAAAAAAAAAAAAAAAAAAAAAAAAAAAAAAAAAAAAAAAAAAAAAAACAAAAATTGAGAAAGCAAAAGAGATCTCGAAATCTCCATGACGACTAGGGATAATCATACTTACAGGGACACACATTACATGTCTGTGGACAATCAAATGGTATGTTGGAATATACTGGACAGTTAGAGGCTATATAAACACTACCTGTTCCACAAAGTTGATGTTGTTGTAATAGACTGCAATTCACTGCAAAAGAACAACATATACAATTGGTTCCCTGGTAGTGGATTAAGGACTAAAACTTGTAGTTTATGTTGTCTTTGGTCTATCTGTTGGTTTTTGTTTTTTTGTTTCATATATTACAATAGAATCCTTGTTACAGAAACTGGGTAGTTCAAATTTACGAGGGCCATTATGTTAATACTCAAGTATTTGTAACATTATCAACAGGGAAAAACAAACAATTATATTTATTTACACTTATCTGATAATATCTTTGATAAAGTTACGTGATTGATTTTGTAATGGTTATTTTAATTATGTCACTTTTAAGGGTCATTGTAGTATTGTCGTTTCTATATTTGACCTAGTTAATCGGCCACCCTTAAAAAACAAGATACCTTTGGTCAATAAGATTGACCTCGAGCTAATAACTCGGCCAATATACATTAAAATATTTATGAGGTCGTATTTTTTAGTATAACCACTCAAAGAATAAATATACATATACTAGTATTATAATTACACTCATATTAAGTTGTCAGTATTTTTATCTACATTTAAAACATATTTTTCATTTCATTTATCGGTTAAGATTTAATACACAAACACACAGTAGGCTTAATGTCAATTACTAACATTTGACAACAAATACAAATAATCTTTATTTAAAGTCGAAAAAAGGTCTTCTCAGTTTATAAATTCAAAATCGTCGGAAACAACAAATGCCTGTTATGAAGCAATTAAAGGAGCGCAGTGTTAAAGCATATTTTATTAAAAACAGAATATTTGTCAATGGCAAGGAGTATAATTCCAAATAGGAAAAGTCCAGAAGTAAAGAAGGCATTCGACACATTAAACAGAGACCTTTTGTGGTATAAATTAAAACGAAATGGTATTGACGGAAAATTTCTGAATGCAATTCAAGCTTTATATTCGGACGTTAGATGTGCAATCCGTCTCAATTCTTTTCTCACTGAGGAAATCCGAGTAACTCAAGGAGTTAAACAAGGTTGTAAATTTCGCCAATTCTATTTACATTGTATATAAATGATCTTGTTAAGGATATTAACGACTTAAATTGTGGAATCCATACAGATAATTTCGACATTTCTTTACTATTGTATGCAGATGACATTGCATTAATTGCACCAGATGCGGACTCTCTGCAAAAGATGTCGTGTTTAAATTTGTGGTGTTCTAAACGGAAATTAAATATTAACTGTGAAAAAACCAAAGTGTTACATATTAGAAAAACTTCTATGCGGCGTAGAAGTGTTGAATTTAAGTGTGGAAAGGATATAATTATTTTTGTGACCGTTATAAATATTTAGGGTTCTGGTTTACAGAACATTTGGATTTATCTAAAGCTGTTAGAGAGTTATCGAAATCAGCAAGTAGAGCACTGAGTGCCTTAACTACAAAACTACGTTCGGAAAATATTCCATTTATTGTTTTTAACCGTTTATATAGTAGTTTAGTGGAACCCGTCTTATTTTATGCAGCTGAAATATGGGGACATAATAATTATCGTTTTGTTCAATCTGTTCAAAATCGAGCATGTCGTATTTTCTTAGGAACTGGTAGAAACGCTTCTAATGTAGCAACAAGGGGAGACCTTGGATGGACATCATGCTCCATGAAACAAAAGTTAATTGTATTAAGGCATTGGATTAGATTGAAATCTATACCACGTTATCGTCTACTATATAAAGTACACATGTGGTCATGTGACATACCTAGGAGTTGGGATCAACGGGTTCTTAGATTATTAAGTGACTTAAACCTTGGGCTATTTCACCTTGATCCTATACCTGCAGCACTATGTATTAAAACTGCAAAAACTGTTTTATCTTTGAAAGACACTGAACAATGGTATTGTGAAATGTGGAATGACAATAAAAATATTCATAACGGAAACAAACTCCGCACGTTCCGAACATACAAAATAGAGTTGAAACAAGAACATTATTTAACTATCTCAAATAGCCGACACAGACAGATATTAGCTAAATTTCGTTGTGGGAACTTAAAGTTGAACATCGAAACCGGTCGGTATAACAAAACGCCCCTTCAAGACAGAAAATGTACTTTATGTGATAGTGGTGCCATTGAGGACAAAGTTCACTTTTTAATTGACTGTAATTTTTATTCGGATTTACGCTTCTATTTATTTTATTCAGCTCTTGAAATTTTACCAGACTTTTTAAATTGCTCTTCCTGCGATAAATTATCGTTTTTAATGAATGAACCGTCACTTCAAGGACTTTTAGCCTCAACAGTTTTTAAGATGTATAGAAGACGTATCTGTTTTTAATCTCTTATTTAGTGTATATAGTGATTTTTCTTAATATTGACCTTTATTTCTTTTTATTAGTGTCTCATAAGTCAGTTTGGCTGGGTGTTAATATTTTAATGTGTTTTAGATTGAATGTATTTTACAGTTTTAGGCTTATTAACATGTGACACTTTAATAAAATATATTATTATTATTATTATTATTATTATTATTATTGTTTTTGCTTTGCAATAAAGTATTATTATTATTATTATTATAAGATCGACTAAAATATCTAGTAATTATAAAGTTTCGGATCTTTTAGTATATAAATGTATATATGTGATTTACAGTGGAGCTAAATTTAAAATAAACTTAAAACACCATAGATTTTAGATCTTTGCAATTCTGAACAAATCATCACTTTCGTTAATTTATTTTCGGACCTGCCTGTTACTTAGTCTTTTTGGAGTATTGAATCATATGCCTGGTAACCTAGAAATACTGTTCCAAATTACTATTGACAAAAATATTGTCATTCACACACACACACACACACACACACACACACACACACACACACAAGGATGTCGTTCCCTCAATACTGACACATCGATCACATGCTGTGAGAAATAATTATAACATGGGTTCGGATTTCTTTCATTTCACTTGAACAAGGTGGCATCTTAATATAATAAGTAAAAATATTTTAACTTTGAAATTTAAATTAACATCCGTTTACTTATTGCTTAAATTAGTTTGAAGTACTTACGTGAACAGTCATTGCCAACATAATGTGGGTAACTGAGACAGGTACATGTACAAGTGTTTAAGTTCACAGTTCCTCCGTTCAAACACACCAAACCCCCACAATCTGTAATAAAAATAGCAAGATTCGTATATAATCAAGTGAGCTTGAAATGCCCGGTAGAAATCAGGTGTAAAACATTGTATATATACACCACTAGATGTAACTTCCCTGGCTAATAATGACTATGATACGATAAAAGAAAGTTTTTAGGACCATAAAGCATCGACACACACACTGAGAAATTGTCTAGTGTTAGCGATTAGGATCTCGTTATAACAAAACAAATTATTGTTTTTATTTTTTAACACAAGCCACTGTAATAAAACAATCTTTAAGCAGAAACAATTTTTTTTTTCATTTTTACAGTACACTTTTGTCGTATCTATAATTTATACGAATAAATAGAAAATAATTACCACATAAGTTATTGTTGCAATTACTGGAACATTGAGAACATGACGATCCATTTGTGTAGGGGTTATTAATATCTAAGTTACCTCTACAAATATAAAGTTTACAACAATGTCAACTAATAAAACACTGGATAAAAACCAGAGATAAAAATACACAAGTGGAACCAGACATAAAGATTATATGATGCCATTATAATATTGTAAAATGTCAAGGATGTTTTACACCAAGTCAGAAAACAATAAAACGATATGTATATCTGTTATATATGGTCAAAATATTATCAAAATTTTTTTCATTGAAGTGACCACATGTTGTGATCATCCAATATTGTATAGTTAAACAATTTGGGCCTTCATTGTGGCGAATTAACGTATAATTCGCTTAATAACGAATTGACGTCTTTCAACTAATTTAATTTCGATAATTACGCGACCAATCGCCGTCAGACTACAGAACTTTTAGATTTTAAGTATAAAAAGCGCTATATTAAACAGAGTACAAATGATGGCACCAGTTGCTTTGCAGAACAACGGTTTAGAGCAGACATTAAAACCGGAAGAGACACGAACATGAACTCTCATTGAGCATGGGCATAAAACATTGTATAAGCCTGTATTTCCGTATTAATTATGGTGACATGACACTAACTTTGGCGGTAAAATTTATCTCGGGTAAGACAATTTACGCAACATAGTATACTTACGGTGGAGAATAATTACAAACATAATAATACACAGAACCACATTTAGCGTATCCACATCCAATCTTAGTAGACTTAGCCCACACAACCTAAAATACATAATTTGTGTCTTAGTGTCCAAATATGTACATTATTAATTTTGATATTTCTGAAAGTGCATTTACATCGATACCATTTTTACAACAACTTTGGCATTAAAATAAGTAATTTCTTATCAAGCGTTTGCATATATTTAAAATGTTCGGAATGAGTCTGTAGTAAACTGCGTGTTGATATCTCAGTTTAATTATGAATAATTTCGGTTGCTCACTGTATGACATCATTTGCCTGAATGATAAATACCGAAAACCTGCAGGGTTAAACGACGTATATTAAAGTTTTCGAAAACGGTAAGAATGAAATGATTTTTCTAAAAATTTGTATTATCACAATTTCAAGTTTTTTCTCTTATTCATGTGAGAATAGTTTTAAATATATTAAAGCAAAGTAAGTTTAACACACCAGGCCACGCCCACCACGCCACTCCGAGACAAATCACAACAAGTATAAGCAAAGCCTTGATCACTCGCTGAGTCAATACTTAATTATACCTGGGTATAATGACCAACTTGACCAAGGTTATTGCTGCCACCAAACGTAAAGTCCGATACTTCACTGTGCCAGGCGTTTATCGGTTGATCCCATGTTACTTTAGCAGAACCATAATACAGGTTTTGTCCCGATTGTAACCGCCCTAAAGAACAAAATAATATGTTGTGTTACTATGATGTTAGTTGGATAGCCAATGAATAAAAAAGGGGAGAAGTTTGGAGCGAAAATATCCGGAAAACCTGTTTAGTAGAACCGCATCGGATGTTTTTATTATTATTTGCTGTATTATTTGTGATATTATATTATTATAAATATTATAATTATTTATAAAAGGAAAAAAAAAGAAAATAACATTTTCATGAACAAATAGGCATTGCAATTTTTTGTAATTGTCATATAGGAAGATTTATTTTTTAAAGTGACTATTATGTTGTCGTTGGCAATTTCTTGAATAGTTGTATCTAAGCGATTTTAAATGAAATAAATAAATAAATAAAAACCAGGACCACCACTGGTATTTTATACGATATCAAAGAGCTCGCTCCGCGAGCTTGCACCTCTGATGCAATCATCGCTGCGTTTTCTAAAATTAAAAAATGAAATGAATTGTGAAAAAAATTATTATGTTTCAGGAAATTATTAAAGAATTAACAATTCTATAGCTTCTAGGTATAAGCCTTTTACAGTGATGAGCATTGAATGCCGTGTATGACATGCCGTCATATTACTTTTGATTATCTTCCGGTTATTATGACGTACCTGGTATAAACCTGTTATAATTTTGATCATGTGATGTCACACAGTTATCAGCCCACTTCTGAGCAATAGAAGCTACTTCGTCATCCCATGTCTAATGAAAAAGAAAACCAATCAATAGAATCGTTTTAATTTTTTGTTTATATTTTGGTTCAATATAAATATTGTTCCTTCAGCATTAAGAAATAAATGAAAAAAGTTCATTTTAGACAATGCTAAAATCACAGTGCCTACAGAACTTAATACATGCCCAGTTTCTTTGATCAATGCCTGTCAATTAGCTTGTGAACTGGTGTTATATTAATTCATAGAAAGTCGCTACTAAAACATACCCACTTTAAACGCACAGATTAATAGAAATTTTTGATTTCTTGTAGCTTGTCGGTACATTAATCATCTATCTATAAAATTACAATCAGCAATTTCGAAGACCTATGTTTGTTTTCTTCATGTAATCGGGGTAATTGTGGAAGGGTTTCGCAAGCGCGTCATGGTGGATGAGTGGTCTCTCACGGATCACAGGGTCTCTTTTCGCCAAGATTCGAATCCCTCGGGCAGATAGGTTTAGCTCGCTTGCCGAAAATTGGCAGTTTTCTTTAGACACTCCGATTTCCTCTGCCATTTAGAACGGACCGCCTTGGTAAAAGTGAAATAAACTTATGAGCGGATTAAAACAGCATTTGTCTGTATAATCAGACACAAAGATTAAAATAGAAAAAAATGATTGTACTACGGCTTTGTAAACAAAAAAATAATGCTATTCTTAAGATGAAATCAAAACAATGTCCGGTGGCAGTAAGGGTGAGGCACAGTAAAGGCACCTCTGTGATCATTGCCAGCCAGCACAAACAAAGGTGAAATTGGTAAAACTTTATCTTTTGACTTTGACATCAGTCTCATTTCATTGCACGTTTTATTAATATACACATGTTCATTGTAGATATTTTAAAATAACGATAGATAGATTAACTGAAATACCAATTTGATCATGTCTTCCGCTGTAGGACTTACACCAGCTCGATAGTTGTTATGTGTATTTATAATCAGTGTCTGTTCTGCTGCGCTTACACCTAAAATACAAATTTATTAGTTCATGATACCTAAACTGTAGCTTGGACAATTCTCCTTGAAATGAAAATGAAGGTATTTCAATTTGTAATGATTTTAGATGCAAAACATGAATCAGTAAAGATATGTATTGAAAAAGATAAAGCAAATATGGAGAGAGAGAGAGAGAGAGAGAGAGAGAGAGAGAGAGAGAGACCTGATTCCTGGACATTTACAGATGCAGACAAACACGCTGTATGACCACTGATGATACTGTACTTTTGAGCACAAGTCTACAAAATAAATCAGACTTGAAAACTAAAGAAAGAATGCATTTAACCTGTTCTACTTAATACTGTATTAGTAGCTCAGTTTGTTCGATTGTTTGTGGGAGGTAGGAGTTAAAATATTTGTCGTGTCTGACCAAGACTTAGAAATAAGTAGTGACTGTTCTCTCGCCATGCACTTGGCATTTAAAATTGGTTATGGGTAAGGTCTTTCGAAAAAAACGCATTTAAAACCGACGTCTCAACAGGAGCGGCACTCCATTACACATTTCCTGAACATTTTAAAGGTCAATATTTAAGCCATCTTATCTATATTTGTGACCTCGAGGTATTTGTTGATCGGGACGTTAGATCTGTCAATCTATTAATAACTACTGTAACTAAAATGTCCATTTTACTCATTACTACTTTCGATATGTATATAATATTTTATAAGAGAACATTTTGTCTTTTATTTGAGTTGCATGTACACCATATAATAATAATGATAATAGTAATGATAATAATAATCCTACTCTTGATGAAGTGGTCGGTGATTGCGTGGTTGACGGGGTCGATGATTGCGTTGATGACGTTGTTGGTGATTGCATTGATGAAGTTGTTGATGATTGTTCATTGAAGTCTATTCCACCATCTAAATAGTAAAATTAAATTAAATAACTGACATATAAAAATATATATTTAGTCAATTAAATATATTGGGTTTGTTTTAAACATCCGTTTGTCTGTTAAAAGTACTGAGTTTTATAATTAGTGCCCGTTAGTTCGTTTTAACTATTATAATCACTGTTCATCCGTCCGCAATATTAAGTTTTATTATGAGCATTGATCACTTATGTTACACCTATGTTAGAAACCGGGTACACCTATCTGCACGTCTGTTGTGCCGATGACAGACATTATCAACGCGATTTGAGTGTAAATACTCGTTCGATTAGCTATGAATCATACATGGAAAATGAATATAATACACAAGTTTTCAAAGAAAAACTGTCTTCGAATTCCATTTACGCTGTTTTCAAGTTGCTTCTTCTGATGTTGACATGACATTCTTACTAATATTTACTCCCTCTACCGCACTGGAAAAAGTAGGGAATGATTATGTATATCTTGTTCAGGAAATCAGAAAAAATTAAAGTAAATTTTGAAATGTTTATTTGTTTTTCCTCCAGTAGTTCTTTAATATCTTGGTGTTCCGAATTTAGTCTTGAGAGACATGTACTGTTGAGACCACGCCCATGTTTACAACAAAATATTGTAAACAAACATATAAAACTGGTCAAACGAGCTTTGAAACAAATTATGAAATCATTAATTACATCACCTGAGAAAATACACTTTATTAAATATTCTACGATTTAATAACAAATGTACATTTTAGGTCATTGTTATCATGTTTTACAGATAAATTGATTTGACAGAAAATATGTTTTCCTGCATTTGATTTCATAAACTTCAATATAAATGAACAAGTGCAACGAACACACACACAGATACGTGCGCGCGTGCGCGCGCGCATTTTCGTATGGAAAATTTGAGTAATCCTTTGCCATCAAGTAGCACTGGGTAGACAAATCGATTGGAAACCCGTAATTTGCTGTTATTATTACCGTTACTCTTATAGATTTTAGTGCATATGTAGTTAAAATAAGTAAGCATAAAACATCGGATACATAAAGTTAGTATTAACCATAAGTTAAAATAAGTAAGCATTTAACATCAGGAACAAAAAGTAAGCATTAACCATCAGATACAAAAAGTAGGCATTAACCATCAGGTACAAAATGTAAGCATTAACCATGAAGTACACAAAGTTAGCATAAACCATAAGTAAAAATAAGTAAGCATTAACAATCAGATGCAAAAAGTAAGCATAAACAATAAGATACAAAAAGTTAGCATTAACCATCAGATACAAAATTTAGTATGAACCATCAGGTACAAAAAGTTAGCATTAACCATCAGGTACAAAAGGTAAGCATAAACCATCAGGTACAAAAAGTAAGCATTAACCGTCATATACAAAAAGTTAGCATTAATCATCAGGTACAAAAAGTAAGCATTAACCGTCAGATACAAAAAGTTAGCATTAATCATCAGTGACAAAATGTAAGCATTAACCATGAAGTACACAAAGTTAGCATTAACCATCAGTTAAAATAAGTAAGCATTAACAATCAGATGCAAAAAGTTAGCATAAACAATTAGAAACAAAAAGTTAGCATTAACCATCAGATACAAAATTTAGTATTAACCATCAGGTACAAAAAGTTAGCATTAACCATCAGGTACAAAAGGTAAGCATAAACCATCAGGTACAAAAAGTAAGCATTAACCGTCATATACAAAAAGTTAGCATTAATCATCAGGAACAAAAAGTAAGCATTAACCGTCAAATAAAAAAAGTTAGCATTAACCATCAGGTACAAAAAGTAAGCATTAACCGTCAGGTAGAAAAAGTAAGCATTAACCGTCAGGTAGAAAAAGTAAGCATTAATTATCAGTTAAAATAAGTAAGCATTAACTATCAGATACAAAAAGTTAGCATTAACCATCAGGTTCAAAAAGTTAGCATTAACCATCAGTTAAAATATGTAAGCATTAACTATCAGATACAAAAATTTAGCATTAACAATCAGATACAAAAAGTAAGCATTAACCATCAGGTATAAAAAGTTAGCATTAACCATCAGATAAAATAATTAAGCATTAACCACCAGGTAGAAAAAGTTAGCATTAACCATCAGGTAGAAAAAGTTAGCATTAACCATCAGTTTAAATAAGTTAGCATTAACCGTCAGTTAAAATAATAAGCTAGCATTAACCATCAAGTATAATAAAGTATAACAAGTACGTAACAAAACAAAAAATACAATAATCAAAAAGGACAAACCGAAAGAAGATAACGGAACCTCCATGACGACTAGGGATTATCATACTTACAGGGACACACATTACAGGTCTGTGGACAATCAAATGGTACATTGGAATACACTGGACAGTTAGAGGCTATATAAACACTACCTGTTCCACAAAGTTGATGTTGTTGTAATAGACTACAATTCACTGCAAAAGAAAAAACATACACAATTGGTTCCCTCGTGGTGGATTTAGGACTAAGATTTGTAGTTTATGTTGTCTTTGGTCTATCTGTTGGTTTTTGTTTTTTTGCTTCATATATGACAATAGAATCCTTGTTACAGAAACTGGGTAGTTCAAATTTACGAGGGCCATTATGTTCCAAAAACACTCAAGTATTTCTAACATTATCAACAGGAAAAGACAAACAATTATATTAATTTACACTTATAATATAATAATTTTGATAAAGTTATGTGATTGATTTTGTAATGGTTATTTAAATTATGTTACTTTTAAGGCTCATTGTAGTATTGCCGTTTCTATATTTGACCTAGTTAATCGGCCATCCATGAAAAAATAAGACGCCTTTGGTCAATCAGATCGGCCCCTAGCTAATAACTCGGCCAATATAAATTCAAAAATATTAATGAGCTCGTTCATTTTAGCATATACTATATAAGAGTCATATTAAGACAAAAGCCGCATTTATCATCAGTAAGCTTAATGTCAATCTATCTACATTTGACAACAAATACAAATAATCTTTATCTAAAGTCGAAAAAGCTCATCAGAGTTTTAAGATCGACCAACATTTCTAGTAATTTTAACATATATATATATATATATATATATATATATATATATATATATATATATATATATATATACATATATATATATATATATATATATATATATATATATATATATATATATATATATATATATATATAATATATATATATATATATATATATATATATATATATATATACAATATGTTTTTCGTTCCACCAATACTGACACATCGATCACGTGCTGTCAGGAATAATTATACCATTGGTTCGAATTTCTTTCATTTCACTTGAACAAGGTGGCTTCTCAGTATAATAAGTATTTATATTTTAACTTTGAGACTGAAATTGACATCCGTTTACTTATTGCTTAAAAAAGTTTGAAGTACTTACGTGAACAGTCATTGCCAACATAATGTGGGTAACTTAGGCACGTACACGTACACGTGTTTAAGTTCAAAGTTCCTCCGTTCAAACACACCAAACCCCCACAATCTGTAATAAAAAGAGCAAGATTCGTATATAACCAAGTGAGCTTGGAAGCAAGATAAAAATCAGGAGTAAATCAATGTATATATATACCACTAAATGTAACTACCCTGGATAATAATGACTACAAAACAGTAACCCTTAAATATTCACACAAACACACACACACACACACCTTGGCAAAATAAAAAAATTGTATAAAGTTTAGTTGCGAATATGACGAACGTTATCTTACCACCTCTAGGCTTTTACGGAAAAAAGATAAGATTACAGTTAATGACTCTGGGCAAGAGAGAGAGAGAGAGAGAGAGAGAGAGAGAGAGAGAGAGAGAGAGAGAGAGAGAGAGAGAGAGAGAGGGGGGGGGGTGTGTGTTTGGTTTAACACTTGATGAAAATTCAATTAATTATTTTTTTTAATTTTTAACACAGGCTACTGTAATAAAATAATCTTTAAGCAGAAACAATTTTTTTTCATTACTACAATACACTTTTGTCGTAAATATAATTTATACGAATAAATAGAAAATAATTACCACATAAGTTATTGTTGCAATTACTGGAACATTGAGAACATGACGATCCATTTGTGTAGGGGTTATTAATATCTAAGTTACCTCTACAAATATAAAGTTTACAACAGTGTCAACTAATAAAACACTGGATAAAAACCAGAGATAAAAATACACAAAAAGGAACCACACATAAAGATTATATGATGTCATTATAATATTGTAATATGTCAAGGATAGTTTACACCAAGTCAGAAAACAATAAAACGATATGTATATCTGTTATATATGGTCAAAATATTATCAAAATTTTTTTCATTGAAGTGACCACATGTTATGATTATCCAATATTGTATAGTTAAACAATTTGGGCCTTTGTTGTGGCGAAGTAACGTATAATTCGCTTGATAAAGATATGACGTCTTTCAGCTATTTTAATTTCGATAATTACGCGACAAATCGCCGTCAGACTACAGAACTTTAGATTTTAAGTATAAATAGCTCTATATTAAACAGAGTAAAAATGATGGCACCAGTTGCTTCGCAGAACAACGGTATAGAGCAGACATTAAAACCGGAAGAGACACGAAAATGAACTCTCATTGAGCATGGGCATAAAACATTGTGTAAGCCTGTATTTCCGTATTAATTATGGTGACATGACACTAACTTTGGCGGTAAAATTTATCTCGGGTAAGACAATTTACGGAACATAGTATACTTACGGTGGAGAATAATTACAAACATAATAATACACAGAACCACATTTAGCGTATCCACATCCAATCTTAGTAGACTTAGCCCACACAACCTAAAATACATAATTTGTGTCTTAGTGTCCAAATATGTACATTATTAATTTTGATATTTCTGAAAGTGCATTTACATCGATACCATTTTTACAACAACTTTGGCATTAAAATAAGTAATTTCTTATCAAGCGTTTGCATATATTTAAAATGTTCGGAATGAGTCTGTAGTAAACTGCGTGTTGATATCTCAGTTTAATTATGAATAATTTCGGTTGCTCACTGTATGACATCATTTGCCTGAATGATAAATACCGAAAACCTGCAGGGTTAAACGACGTATATTAAAGTTTTCGAAAACGGTAAGAATGAAATGATTTCTTCTTAAAATTTGTATTATCACAATTTCAAGTTTTTTCTCTTATTCATGTGAGAATAGTTTTAAATATATTAAAGCAAAGTAAGTTTAACACACCAGGCCACGCCCACCACGCCACTCCGAGACAAATCACAACAAGTATAAGCAAAGCCTTGATCACTCGCTGAGTCAATACTTAATTATACCTGGGTATAATGACCAACTTGACCAAGGTTATTGCTGCCACCAAACGTAAAGTCCGATACTTCACTGTGCCAGGCGTTTATCGGTTGATCCCATGTTACTTTAGCAGAACCATAATACAGGTTTTGTCCCGATTGTAACCGCCCTAAAGAACAAAATAATATGTTGTGTTACTATGATGTTAGTTTGATAGCCAGTGAATAAAAAAGGGGAGAAGCTTGGAGCGAAAATATCCGGAAAACATTTTTAGTAGAACCGCATAAGTCTCGTTTTTATTATTTGGTCTAGAATTTGTGATATTATAATTATTATCATAATATTATAAATTATTAATAAAATGGAAAACAAAACCAAAAAAAAAAAAAAAAAAAAAAAAAAAAAAAAAAAAAAAAAAAAGAAAAATAACATTTTCAAAAACAATCGGTATTGCAAATTTTTATAATTTTCGTATGGAAAGTTCTTGAATTTCTTGAATACTAGTAGTTGTAACTAAGCGATTTTAAATAAAATAAATAAATAAAAACCAGGACAACCCTGGTATTCTTTATACGATATCAAAGAGCTCGCCCCGCGAGCTTGTACCTCTGTTGCAATCATCGCTGCTCTTTCTTACATTTAAAAATGGGTCAAAAACTCAATGGGCCGGGTTGTTTTTTAAAATTTCTATTTAATAGGTTTAAAGTGTGGAAGGAATGTTAAATAATTACATAAAGCAAGGTGCACAAGTTGTTTTTTTTTTATACTTCACAGAAAGTCATTTAAAATGGGGAATCGGTCCCACAATGACAATATATATGAAAGAGTAATGAAACAAGTATATATATATGTTTCAAGAAAATCTCAATCATTTTAACATTTTCTAAAGCTACAGTAAATTGAAAAAAAAATGTGCACCAGAAACTTTACATTAGAATGGACTGGATGAGATGGACAGAACAGGACAGATAGGCAACAGGGTGACAGCACTAGCTTTCCACACTTCATTCAGTAGCTAATAAACCAATGACTTTTAGAACATAAACATTTTTGTAGTTTTCTTTCAAATATGTATAATAATCCTATTTTTTAAGATTTGAAATTTAAAACCTGACACAGTAGGATGTAATGGCATTAAGGTTTCACTACATCATTTGAAGTCAGGTGCACATCTGTGATAATCTTTTGTAAAGTACATAGTAACTAAGTTTCAAAGTCTGGAAAAATATGAAAAATTCCTGAAAGTACCCCCAGTTCAAAAACTTGCTAAAAAAACTGAGTTTCAAAGTCTGGAAATATGAGAAAAAATATTGAAATATTTCCATAAAGTCAGGTGCACATCTTCAATATATATATAAACATTCTGTGAAGTTTCAAGGTTATTGGTTGAAAACAGTAGGAGGAGTTGAGTTAACAATGTTAGTACCCTATTTTTCCCGCCCGCCCACCCGACATTCACCATACTATAAGACTCTGTGCAACCCGGCAAAAAATGAAATAAATTGTGAAAAAAATTATTATGTTTGAAGAATATTACTAACGACCTGTGCCACGGGCCGATGTATCGGCGCAACAAAAACACCCTTAAAAGTGCCACGGGCCGATATTTCGGCCCATTCATGTTCTGCGTTCATGACGTCAGATTCGATGACGTATGTTTGACATGACGTCATTAACAAGATTTCGCGGGTTTTTGCTATGTTTACTACAAATGATTAAAATATTCTTAAAAAAGTTCTTGAAGAAATAACAATTCTAATACGGTCTAAATTTACAAATGATTTTTTTCATTTTCTTTAACTTTTTCTGTTTATGATTGTCAAAAATATTTCAAAATCGTTCAAGAACTTAATTCCTCTGTAAATAATGACGTAAATATATTTAAAACTTTGTCGTTACTGTCCCTTCCGGGGAAACAAGTCCAACATGCCAATATAATGCTTTTGAAACCTTGTAATGGATCCTCGATTTTTGCATTCCTATATGACAAAAATACTAATGTTAACAAACACAACTTTATTTATTTATTTATTATTTGATATCCAAAAATAAAAATGTAAACATGTACAATGAAACGTTAAAATATGTCGCTCTTAAAGCAACTTTTTTCTTGATACATGTACTTCGAAATGTAATTTCTTTGCATGTAGGTGGAAATATAGGCCGTGCGGAAACTTGAGAAAATCGATAAAATAACACGTACAGGTGCACGCACGAGTGTCAAGATCTGTTTAACACTCGGGGTTGTATAACTTTGCACGTTTTGGCTACATTTCAACAATTTTCATTTTATTTTTTGTATTATAACATTTCACATCCCCCCCCATTTTACGTCATCATAAACCGGAATTACTTAATCCTTATTTTAATTTTAACGTCATTTTGATTATTTAGTCCTCACAAATGTTCCCAGTGTGTAATTATCATTTACCATCTTTTATTCAAGATTTCTTATTTAAACATGTCATACACGATATACATTTATTCTCATCTACAAACCCGTTTTTAAACCATTTTTATTAGCCGGTTAGAGTAGAATTAGTTTCTGTATATTCTATGTGAAATTTCAAATTGGAGACTTTACGGATTTCTGGAGAACCACACGGTTGTATCAAAATCAACGAACAAAACTATTTAGCATATCTACCGTAACCGGAACCGCAATGTCACCGACTTGATAGTATTTCTGTCTATACCGGAACTACAATGATGGACAAGATAATTTCTTTTGCAAAACCATGACTACCATGATGGTCTAGATTAGCATATTTAGCAAAATAGAAATACCATGATCAACCAAATAAGAATATCAAGCGAAACTTAAATTATCATGACTGACTATATGGCCTATCTAGCGAAAGCGAAACTGCCAAGACAATGACTTAATTTGCATATCTAGCTAAAATGGGACTTCCAGAGAAACGTTCGAGGAATATTAAAAAATTACCAATTCTACAGCTTCCAGGTATAAGCCTATTAAAGTTTTAAGCATTGAATGTCATGTCAATACACCTAAAAACATGACGTCATATTACTTTTGATTATCTTCCGGTTATTATGACGTACCTGGTATAAACCTGTTATAATTTTGATCATGTGATGTCACACAGTTATCAGCCCACTTCTGAGCAATAGAAGCTACTTCGTCATCCCACGTCTAAAGTAAAAGAAAAATAATATGAAGAATCTTGTACTTCTGTTTTTGTTTATATTTTGGTTCAATATAAATAATGTTTCTTCAGCATTAAGAAATAAATGAAAAAATTTCATTTTAGACAATGCTAAAATCACAGTGCCTACAGTACTTTGTACATGCCAATCTCTTTGATTAATGCCTGTCAATTAACTTGTGAACTAGTGTTATATTAATTCAGAGAAAGTCGCTACGAAAACATTAACACTTTAAACAAACCGATCAATAAAAAACTTCTGATTTCTTGTAACTTGTCGGTACATTAATCGAATCTATAAAAATACAATCAGCAATTTCGAAGACCTATGTTTGTTTTTTTTTTCATGTAATCGGGGTAGGGTGGAAGGGTTTTGCAAACGTGTCGTAGTGGATGAGTGGTCTAAAGCTCGCGCCCACGGGTCTCTTTTCGCCTAGGATTGAATCTCTCAGGCAGATAGTTTTATCTCGCTTTCCGAAAATCGGCGTTTTCTTTAGACACTCCGATTTCCTCTGTCATTTAGAACTGACCGCCTTGGCATAAGTAAAATAAACTTATCAGCGGATTAAAACAGTATTAATCAGACACAAAGATTAAAATAGAAAAAAATTGTACCTTGGCTTTGTAAGAAAATAATGCGATTTTTAAGATGAAACCTTCAAAACAATTTCCGGTGACAATGAGGGCGAGGCACGATAAAAGACCCTCTGTGATCATAGCCAGCACATACAAAGGTAAAAATTGTAAAACTTTATGTTTTGACGTCAGTCACTTTTCATTGCATTTTTTAAAATTTATATAAACATTTTCAATACAGATACTTTAATATTGAAATCAGGGTTCGAATTTTAGCCTGCATACTCGCAATATGCGAGTAAAGTTTCGAAATTGCGAGTTATATTTTCTTAAACTCGCAAAATTTTGCGAGTCGTTTCCGGCAGCCATGTTTAACTTGTGAAACGAAAGAAAGAACAACGTGTTGTGCACGCGCATCGTCATGTACTCGTATATTTTGACAGTGTTTTCCGGTCGTCTGCAACTGAATTTTAACGCAATGGACAAGTATTTGAAGCGGCCCGCCGCTAAAGATTAGGAAGAACCTTCTGCATCGTGTAGTAAAATGGCAAAGACATCTTTCGATAATAGAGATAATAAAAAAAAAGTCAGTTTACATCGCGGCAGAAAAAAACGTAAAAGAAATGGATAAAAGATTTAAACATTGATCTGGACATGAAAACCGGCGAAAACGGATTGGTCAATGAAATGATTTGCAAAACTTGCAAAAATTATGCACCATCGTCAGTGTCATCTATTGTGAGTTAATAAAATATTATTGTGTTTAAAATTACGATTTTCTCCTGTATCACGCCATGTCTAGTTACGCGAAGTGTATTGACTTGTCAATATTGTGAAAAAAACTGCCGACTGTTGAATAAAAAAAATTAATAGTTACATTTTTTTCATCCAATTAACTGAATTTTATTAACGTTCTTTTACACCCCGATGTTAAATATACTCAAAAATAAATAAATAAATAAATAATAAATAAATAAATAAATAAATAAATAAATAAATAAAAATAAAAAAATTAATTGCGAGTTGATTTTTCATTTTGCGAGTTCACAAGAAAGTCACTCACAAAAATTTGCAAGTGGAAAAAAATCTGAAATTCCAACCCTGAAAATATGCTAATTTTAAGAAAAGTTATATACATATGAACTGAAATACCAGTTTGATCATGTCTGCTGCTGTAGGACTCACACCAGCTCGATAGTTGTTATGTGTATTGATAATCAGTGTCTGTTCTGCAGCGCTTACACCTAAAATATAAATTTATTTGTTATGATGCCTAAACTGTAGCTTGGACAATTCTCCTTGAAATGAAAATGAAGGTATTTAATTTTGTGATCATTTTTATTTTGCAAAACATGAATCAATAAAGATATGTATTAAAAAGATAAAGCAAATATGGAGAGAGAGAGAGAGAGAGAGAGAGAGAGAGGAGAGAGAGAGAGAGAGAGAGAGAGAGAGAGACCTGATTCCTGGACATTTGCAGATGCAGACAAACACGCTGTATGACCACTGATGATACTGTACTTTTGAGCACAAGTCTACAAAATAAATCAGACTTGAAAACTAAAGAGAGAATGCATTTAACCTGTTCTACTTAATACTGTATTAGTAGCTCAGTTTGTTCGATTGTTTGTGGGAGGTAGGAGTTAAAATATTTGTCGTGTCTGACCAAGACTTAGAAATAAGTAGTGACTGTTCTCTCGCCATGCACTTGGCATTTAAAATTGGTTATGGGTAAGGTCTTTCGTAAAAACGCCTTTAAAACCGACTGTCTCAACAGGAGCGGCACTCCATTACACATTCCCTGAACATTTAAAGGTCAATATTTAAGCCATCTTATCTATATTTGTGACCTCGAGGTATTTGTTGATCGGGACGTTAGATCTGTCAATCTATTAATAACTACTGTAACTAAAATGTCCATTTTACTCATTACTACTTTCGATATGTATATAATATTTTATAAGAGAACATTTTGTCTTTTATTTGAGTTGCATGTACACCATATAATAATAATGATAATAATAATGATAATAATAATCCTACTCTTGATGAAGTGGTCGGTGATTGCGTGGTTGACGGGGTCGATGATTGCGTTGATGACGTTGTTGGTGATTGCATTGATGAAGTTGTTGATGATTGTTCATTGAAGTCTATTCCACCATCTAAATAGTAAAAACAAATTAAATAACTGACATATAAAAATATATATTTAGTCAATTAAATATATTGGGTTTGTTTTAAACATCCGTTTGTCTGTTTAAAGTACTGAGTTTTATAATTAGTGCCCGTTAGTTCGTTTTAACTATTATAATCACTGTTCATCCGTCCGCAATATTAAGTTTTATTATGAGCATTGATCACTTATGTTACACCTATGTTAGAAACCGGGTACACCTATCTGCACGTCTGTTGTGCCGATGACAGACATTATCAACGCGATTTGAGTGTAAATACTCGTTCGATTAACTATGAATCATACATGGAAAATGAATATAATACACAAGTTTTCAAAGAAAAACTGTCTTCGAATTCCATTTACGCTGTTTTCAAGTTGCTTCTTCTGATGTTGACATGACATTCTTACTAATATTTACTCCCTCTACCGCACTGGAAAAAGTAGGGAATGATTATGTATATCTTGTTCAGGAAATCAGAAAAAATTAAAGTAAATTTTGAAATGTTTATTTGTTTTTCCTCCAGTAGTTCTTTAATATCTTGGTGTTCCGAATTTAGTCTTGAGAGACATGTACTGTTGAGACCACGCCCATGTTAACAACAAAATATTGTAAACAAACATATAAAACTGGTCAAACGAGCTTTGAAACAAATTATGAAATCATTAATTACATCACCTGAGAAAATACACTTTATTAAATATTCTACGATTTAATAACAAATGTACATTTTAGGTCATTGTTATCATGTTTTACAGATAAATTGATTTGACAGAAAATATGTTTTCCTGCATTTGATTTCATAAACTTCAATATAAATGAACAAGTGCAACACACACACACACACACACACAGATACGTGCGCGCGTGCGCGCGCGCATTTTCGTATGGAAAATTTGAGTAATCCTTTGCCATCAAGTAGCACTGGGTAGACAAATCGATTGGAAACCCGTAATTTGCTGTTATTATTACCGTTACTCTTATAGATTTTAGTGCATATGTAGTTAAAATAAGTAAGCATAAAACATCGGATACATAAAGTTAGTATTAACCATAAGTTAAAATAAGTAAGCATTTAACATCAGGAAGAAAAAGTAAGCATTAACCATCAGATACAAAAAGTAAGCATTAACAATCAGGTACAAAATGTAAGCATTAACCATGAAGTACACAAAGTTAGCATTAACCATAAGTAAAAATAAGTAAGCATTAACAATCAGATGCAAAAAGTAAGCATAAACAATAAGATACAAAAAGTTAGCATTAACCATCAGATACAAAATTTAGTATTAACCATCAGGTACAAAAAGTTAGCATTAACCATCAGGTACAAAAGGTAAGCATAAACCATCAGGTACAAAAAGTAAGCATTAACCATCATATACAAAAAGTTAGCATTAATCATCAGGTACAAAAAGTAAGCATTAACCGTCAGATACAAAAAGTTAGCATTAATCATCAGTGACAAAATGTAAGCATTAACCATGAAGTACACAAAGTTAGCATTAACCATCAGTTAAAATAAGTAAGCATTAACAATCAGATGCAAAAAGTTAGCATAAACAATTAGATACAAAAAGTTAGCATTAACCATCAGATACAAAATTTAGTATTAACCATCAGGTACAAAAAGTTAGCATTAACCATCAGGTACAAAGGTAAGCATAAACCATCAGGTACAAGAAGTAAGCATTAACCATCATATACAAAAAGTTAGCATTAATCATCAGGTACAAAAAGTAAGCATTAACAGTCAGATACAAAAGTTAGCATTAATCATCAGTGACAAAATGTGAGCATTAACCATGAAGTACACAAAGTTAGAATTAACCATCAGTTAAAATAAGTAAGCATTAACAATCAGATGCAAAAAGTTAGCATAAACAATTAGATACAAAAAGTTAGCATTAACCATCAGATACAAAATTTAGTATTAACCATCAGGTACAAAAAGTTAGCATTAACCATCAGGTACAAAAGGTAAGCATAAACCATCAGGTACAAAAAGTTAGCATTAACCGTCATATACAAAAAGTTAGCATTAATCATCAGGTACAAAAAGTAAGCATTAACGGTCAGATACAAAAAGTTAGCATTAACCATAAGGTTCAAAAAGTAAGCATTAACCGTCAGGTAGAAAAAGTTAGCATTAACCACAAGTTAAAATATGTAAGCATTTACTATCAGATACAAAAATTTAGCATTAACAATCAGGTATAAAAAGTTAGCATTAACCATCAGGTATAAAAAGTTAGCATTAACCATCAGATAAAATAATTAAGCATTAACCATCAGGTAGAAAAATTTAGCATTAACCATCAGGTAGAAAAAGTTAGCATTAACCATCAGTTTAAATAAGTTAGCATTAACCGTCAGTTAAAATAATAAGCTAACATTAACCATCAAGTATAATAAAGTATAACAAGTACGTAACAAAACAAAAAATACAATAATGAAAAAGGACAAACCGAAAGAAGATAACGGAACCTCCATGACGACTAGGGATTATCATACTTACAGGGACACACATTACAGGTCTGTGGACAATCAAATGGTACATTGGAATACACTGGACAGTTAGAGGCTATATAAACACTACCTGTTCCACAAAGTTGATGTTGTTGTAATAGACTACAATTCACTGCAAAAGAAAAAACATACACAATTGGTTCCCTCGTGGTGGATTTAGGACTAAGATTTGTAGTTTATGTTGTCTTTGGTCTATCTGTCGGTTTTTGTTTTTTTGCTTCATATATGACAATAGAATCCTTGTTACAGAAACTGGGTAGTTCAAATTTACGAGGGCCATTATGTTCCAAAAACACTCAAGTATTTGTAACATTATCAACAGGGAAAGACAAACAATTATATTAATTTACACTTATCATATAATAATTTTGATAAAATTATGTGATTGATTTTGTAATGGTTATTTAAATTATGTTACTTTTAAGGGTCATTGTAGTATTGCCGTTTCTATATTTGACCTAGTTAATCGGCGATCCTTGAAAAAACAAGACGCCTTTGGTCAATCAGATCGGCATCTAGCTAATAACTCGGCCAATATAAATTCAAAAATATTAATGAGCTCGTTCATTTTAGCATATACTATATAAGAGTCATATTAAGACAAAAGCCGCATTTATCATCAGTAAGCTTAATGTCAATCTTTGTACATTTGACAACAAATACAAATAATCTTTATTTAAAGTCGAAAAAGCTCATCCGAGTTTTTAAGATCGACCAACATTTCTAGTAATTATAACATATATATATATATATATATAAATATATATATATATATATATATATATATATATATATATATATATATATATATATATATATATATATATATATTTATATATATATATATATATATATATATATATATATAATATGTTTTTCGTTCCACCAATACTGACACATCGATCACGTGCTGTCAGGAATAATTATACCATTGGTTCGAATTTCTTTCATTTCACTTGAACAAGGTGGCTTCTCAGTATAATAAGTATAAATATTTTAACTTTGAAGCTGAAATTGACATCCGTTTACTTATTGCTTAAATAAGTTTGAAGTACTTACGTGAACAGTCATTGCCAACATAATGTGGGTAACTTAGGCAGGTACATGTACACGTGTTTAAGTTCAAAGTTCCTCCGTTCAAACACACCAAACCCCCACAATCTGTATTAAAAACAGCAAGATTCGTATAAAACTAAGTGAGCTTGGAAGCAAGGTAAAAATCAGGAGTAAATCAATGTATATATACACCACCAAATGTAACTACCCTGGATAATAATCACTACAAAACAATAACCCTTAAATATTCACACAAACACACACACACACACCTTGGCAAAATAAAAAAAATTGTATAAAGTTTAGTTGCGAATATGACGAACGTTATCTTACCACCTCTAGGCTTTTACGGAAAAAAGATAAGATTACAGTAAATGACTCTGGGCAAGAGAGAGAGAGAGAGAGAGAGAGAGAGAGAGAGAGAGAGAGAGAGAGAGAGAGAGAGAGAGAGAGAGAGAGAGAATTAGGGGGTGTGTGTCTGGTTTAACACTTGATGAAAATTCAATTACCTTAAGATCGCGTTATAACCATTTACGATCTCATTATAACAACTTAAGATATCGTTACAACGACAAAGTACTTCGAAATAACGAATTACTATTTTGTTATAATGAGAAATGGTCTAGCGTTAGCGATTTGGATCTCGTTATAACGAAAAAAATTATTTTTTTTAATAATTAACACAGGCTACTGTAATGAAACAATCTTTAAGCAGAAAGAATTTTTTTTCATTACTACAATACACTTTTATCGTATCTATAATTTATACGAATAAATAGAAAATAATTACCACATAAGTTATTGTTGCAATTACTGGAACATTGAGAACATGACGATCCATTTGTGTAGGGGTTATTAATATCTAAGTTACCTCTACAAATATAAAGTTTATAACAGTGTCAACTAATAAAACACTGGATAAAAACCAGAGATAAAAATACACAAAAAGGAACCACACATAAAGATTATATGATGTCATTATAATATTGTAATATGTCAAGGATACTTTACACCAAGTCAGAAAACAATAAAACGATATGTATATCTGTTATATATGGTCAAAATATTATCAAAATTTTTTTCATTGAAGTGACCACATGTTATGATCATCCAATATTGTATAGTTAAACAATTCGGGCCTTCATTGTGGCGAATTAACGTATAATTCGCTTAATAACGAATTGACGTCTTTCAACTAATTTAATTTCGATAATTACGCGACCAATCGCCGTCAGACTACAGAACTTTTAGATTTTAAGTATAAAAAGCGCTATATTAAACAGAGTACAAATGATGGCACCAGTTGCTTTGCAGAACAACGGTTTAGAGCAGACATTAAAACCGGAAGAGACACGAAAATGAACTCTCATTGAGCATGGGCATAAAACATTGTATAAGCCTGTATTTCCGTATTAATTATGGTGACATGACACTA
This sequence comes from Tegillarca granosa, assembly GCA_029721355.1. NCBI lineage: Eukaryota > Metazoa > Mollusca > Bivalvia > Arcoida > Arcidae > Tegillarca > Tegillarca granosa. The sequence goes on along the minus strand of CM056601.1, from coordinate 44,980,438 downwards.
ACTTTGGCGGTAAAATTTATCTCGGGTAAGACAATTTACGCAACATAGTATACTTACGGTGGAGAATAATTACAAACATAATAATACACAGAACCACATTTAGCGTATCCACATCCAATCTTAGTAGACTTAGCCCACACAACCTAAAATACATAATTTGTGTCTTAGTGTCCAAATATGTACATTATTAATTTTGATATTTCTGAAAGTGCATTTACATCGATACCATTTTTACAACAACTTTGGCATTAAAATAAGTAATTTCTTATCAAGCGTTTGCATATATTTAAAATGTTCGGAATGAATCTGTAGTAAACTGCGTGTTGATATCTCAGTTTAATTATGAATAATTTCGGTTGCTCACTGTATGACATCATTTGCCTGAATGATAAATACCGAAAACCTGTAGGGTTAAACGACGTATATTAAAGTTTTCGAAAACGGTAAGAATGAAATGATTTCTTCTAAAAATTTGTATTATCACAATTTCAAGTTTTTTCTCTTATTCATGTGAGAATAGTTTTAAATATATTAAAGCAAAGTAAGTTTAACACACCAGGCCACGCCCACCACGCCACTCCGAGACAAACCACAACAAGTATAAGCAAAGCCTTGATCACTCGCTGAGTCAATACTTAATTATACCTGGGTATAATGACCAACTTGACCAAGGTTATTGCTGCCACCAAACGTAAAGTCCGATACTTCACTGTGCCAGGCGTTTATCGGTTGATCCCATGTTACTTTAGCAGAACCATAATACAGGTTTTGTCCCGATTGTAACCGCCCTAAAGAACAAAATAATATGTTGTGTTACTATGATGTTAGTTGGATAGCCAGTGAATAAAAAAGGGGAGAAGTTTGGAACGAAAATATCCGGAAAACCTGTTTAGTAGAACCGCATCGGATGTTTTTATTATTATTTGCTGTATTATTTGTGATATTATATTATTATAAATATTATAATTATTTATAAAAGGGAAAAAAAAAGAAAAATAACATTTTCATGAACAAATAGGCATTGCAATTTTTTGTAATTGTCATATAGGAAGATTTATTTTTTAAAGTGACTATTATGTTGTCGTTGGCAATTTCTTGAATAGTTGTATCTAAGCGATTTTAAATGAAATAAATAAATAAATAAAAACCAGGACCACCACTGGTATTTTCTATACGATATCAAAGAGCTCGCTCCGCGAGCTTGCACCTCTGATGCAATCATCGCTGCGTTTTCTAAAACTAAAAAATGAAATGAATTGTGAAAAAAATTATTATGTTTCAGGAAATTATTAAAGAATTAACAATTCTATAGCTTCTAGGTATAAGCCTTTTACAGTGATGAGCATTGAATGCCGTGTATGACATGCCGTCATATTACTTTTGATTATCTTCCGGTTATTATGACGTACCTGGTATAAACCTGTTATAATTTTGATCATGTGATGTCACACAGTTATCAGCCCACTTCTGAGCAATAGAAGCTACTTCGTCATCCCAAGTCTAAAGAAAAAGAAAACCAATAAGTAGAATCGTTTTAATTTTTTGTTTATATTTTGGTTCAATATAAATATTGTTTCTTCAGCATTAAGGAATAAATGAAAAAAATTCATTTTAGACAATGCTAAAATCACGGTGCCTACAGAATTTTGTACATGCCCAGTTTCTTTGATTAATGCCTGTCAATTAGCTTGTGAACTGGTGTTATATTAATTTATAGAAAGTCGCTACTAAAACATACCCACTTTAAACGCACAGATTAATAGAAATTTTTGATTTCTTGTAGCTTGTCGGTACATTAATCCCCTATCTATAAAAATACAATCAGCAATTTCGAAGACCTATGTTTGTTTTCTTCATGTAATCGGGGTAATTGTGGAAGGGTTTCGCAAGCGCGTCGTGGTGGATGAGTGGTCTCTCACGGATCACAGGGTCTCTTTTCGCCAAGATTCGAATCCCTCGGGCAGATAGGTTTAGCTCGCTTGCCGAAAATTGGCAGTTTTCTTTAGACACTCCGATTTCCTCTGCCATTTAGAACGGACCGCCTTGGTAAAAGTGAAATAAACTTATGAGCGGATTAAAACAGCATTTGTCTGTATAATCAGACACAAAGATTAAAATAGAAAAAAATGATTGTACTACGGCTTTGTAAACAAAAAAATAATGCTATTCTTAAGATGAAATCAAAACAATGTCCGGTGGCAGTAAGGGTGAGGCACAGTAAAGGCACCTCTGTGATCATTGCCAGCCAGCACAAACAAAGGTGAAATTGGTAAAACTTTATCTTTTGACTTTGACATCAGTCTCATTTCATTGCATGTTTTATTAATATACACATGTTCATTGTAGATATTTTAAAATAACGATAGATATATTAACTGAAATACCAATTTGATCATGTCTTCCGCTGTAGGACTTACACCAGCTCGATAGTTGTTATGTGTATTTATAATCAGTGTCTGTTCTGCTGCGCTTACACCTAAAATACAAATTTATTAGTTCATGATACCTAAACTGTAGCTTGGACAATTCTCCTTGAAATGAAAATGAAGGTATTTCAATTTGTAATGATTTTAGATGCAAAACATGAATCAGTAAAGATATGTATTGAAAAAGATAAAGCAAATATGGAGAGAGAGAGAGAGAGAGAGAGAGAGAGAGAGAGAGAGAGAGAGAGAGAGAGAGAGAGAGAGATACCTGATTCCTGGACATTTACAGATGCAGACAAACACGCTGTATGACCACTGATGATACTGTACTTTTGAGCACAAGTCTACAAAATAAATCAGACTTGAAAACTAAAGAGAGAATGCATTTAACCTGTTCTACTTTCCTTAATACTGTATCAGTAGCTCAGTTTGTTCGATTGTTTGTGGGAGGTAGGAGTTAAAATATTTGTCGTGTCTGACCAAGACTTAGAAATAAGTAGTGACTGTTCTCTCGCCATGCACTTGGCATTTAAAATTGGTTATGGGTAAGGTCTTTCGAAAAAACGCATTTAAAACCGATGTCTCAACAGGAGCGGCACTCCATTACACATTTCCTGAACATTTTAAAGGTCAATATTTAAGCCATCTTATCTATATTTGTGACCTCGAGGTATTTGTTGATCGGGACGTTAGATCTGTCAATCTATTAATAACTACTGTAACTAAAATGTCCATTTTACTCATTACTACTTTCGATATGTATATAATATTTTATAAGAGAACATTTTGTCTTTTATTTGAGTTGCATGTACACCATATAATAATAATGATAATAGTAATGATAATAATAATCCTACTCTTGATGAAGTGGTCGGTGATTGCGTGGTTGACGGGGTCGATGATTGCGTTGATGACGTTGTTGGTGATTGCATTGATGAAGTTGTTGATGATTGTTCATTGAAGTCTATTCCACCATCTAAATAGTAAAATTAAATTAAATAACTGACATATAAAAATATATATTTAGTCAATTAAATATATTGGGTTTGTTTTAAACATCCGTTTGTCTGTTTAAAGTACTGAGTTTTATAATTAGTGCCCGTTAGTTCGTTTTAACTATTATAATCACTGTTCATCCGTCCGCAATATTAAGTTTTATTATGAGCATTGATCACTTATGTTACACCTATGTTAGAAACCGGGTACACCTATCTGCACGTCTGTTGTGCCGATGACAGACATTATCAACGCGATTTGAGTGTAAATACTCGTTCGATTAGCTATGAATCATACATGGAAAATGAATATAATACACAAGTTTTCAAAGAAAAACTGTCTTCGAATTCCATTTACGCTGTTTTCAAGTTGCTTCTTCTGATGTTGACATGACATTCTTACTAGTATTTACTCCCTCTACCGCACTGGAAAAAGTAGGGAATGATTATGTATATCTTGTTCAGGAAATCAGAAAAAATTAAAGTAAATTTTGAAATGTTTATTTGTTTTTCCTCCAGTAGTTCTTTAATATCTTGGTGTTCCGAATTTAGTCTTGAGAGACATGTACTGTTGAGACCACGCCCATGTTTACAACAAAATATTGTAAACAAACATATAAAACTGGTCAAACGAGCTTTGAAACAAATTATGAAATCATTAATTACATCACCTGAGAAAATACACTTTATTAAATATTCTACGATTTAATAACAAATGTACATTTTAGGTCATTGTTATCATGTTTTACAGATCAATTGATTTGACAGAAAATATGTTTTCCTGCATTTGATTTCATAAACTTCAATATAAATGAACAAGTGCAACGAACACACACACAGATACGTGCGCGCGTGCGCGCGCGCATTTTCGTATGGAAAATTTGAGTAATCCTTTGCCATCAAGTAGCACTGGGTAGACAAATCGATTGGAAACCCGTAATTTGCTGTTATTATTACCGTTACTCTTATAGATTTTAGTGCATATGTAGTTAAAATAAGTAAGCATAAAACATCGGATACATAAAGTTAGTATTAACCATAAGTAAAAATAAGTAAGCATTTAACATCAGGAACAAAAAGTAAGCATTAACCATCAGATACAAAAAGTAGGCATTAACCATCAGGTACAAAATGTAAGCATTAACCATGAAGTACACAAAGTTAGCATAAACCATAAGTAAAAATAAGTAAGCATTAACAATCAGATGCAAAAAGTAAGCATAAACAATAAGATACAAAAAGTTAGCATTAACCATCAGATACAAAATTTAGTATGAACCATCAGGTACAAAAAGTTAGCATTAACCATCAGGTACAAAAGGTAAGCATAAACCATCAGGTACAAAAAGTAAGCATTAACCGTCATATACAAAAAGTTAGCATTAATCATCAGGTACAAAAAGTAAGCATTAACCGTCAGATACAAAAAGTTAGCATTAATCATCAGTGACAAAATGTAAGCATTAACCATGAAGTACACAAAGTTAGCATTAACCATCAGTTAAAATAAGTAAGCATTAACAATCAGATGCAAAAAGTTAGCATAAACAATTAGAAACAAAAAGTTAGCATTAACCATCAGATACAAAATTTAGTATTAACCATCAGGTACAAAAAGTTAGCATTAACCATCAGGTACAAAAGGTAAGCATAAACCATCAGGTACAAAAAGTAAGCATTAACCGTCATATACAAAAAGTTAGCATTAATCATCAGGAACAAAAAGTAAGCATTAACCGTCAAATAAAAAAAGTTAGCATTAACCATCAGGTACAAAAAGTAAGCATTAACCGTCAGGTAGAAAAAGTAAGCATTAACCGTCAGGTAGAAAAAGTAAGCATTAATTATCAGTTAAAATAAGTAAGCATTAACTATCAGATACAAAAAGTTAGCATTAACCATCAGGTTCAAAAAGTTAGCATTAACCATCAGTTAAAATATGTAAGCATTAACTATCAGATACAAAAATTTAGCATTAACAATCAGATACAAAAAGTAAGCATTAACCATCAGGTATAAAAAGTTAGCATTAACCATCAGATAAAATAATTAAGCATTAACCACCAGGTAGAAAAAGTTAGCATTAACCATCAGGTAGAAAAAGTTAGCATTAACCATCAGTTTAAATAAGTTAGCATTAACCGTCAGTTAAAATAATAAGCTAGCATTAACCATCAAGTATAATAAAGTATAACAAGTACGTAACAAAACAAAAAATACAATAATCAAAAAGGACAAACCGAAAGAAGATAACGGAACCTCCATGACGACTAGGGATTATCATACTTACAGGGACACACATTACAGGTCTGTGGACAATCAAATGGTACATTGGAATACACTGGACAGTTAGAGGCTATATAAACACTACCTGTTCCACAAAGTTGATGTTGTTGTAATAGACTACAATTCACTGCAAAAGAAAAAACATACACAATTGGTTCCCTCGTGGTGGATTTAGGACTAAGATTTGTAGTTTATGTTGTCTTTGGTCTATCTGTTGGTTTTTGTTTTTTTGCTTCATATATGACAATAGAATCCTTGTTACAGAAACTGGGTAGTTCAAATTTACGAGGGCCATTATGTTCCAAAAACACTCAAGTATTTCTAACATTATCAACAGGAAAAGACAAACAATTATATTAATTTACACTTATAATATAATAATTTTGATAAAGTTATGTGATTGATTTTGTAATGGTTATTTAAATTATGTTACTTTTAAGGCTCATTGTAGTATTGCCGTTTCTATATTTGACCTAGTTAATCGGCCATCCATGAAAAAATAAGACGCCTTTGGTCAATCAGATCGGCCCCTAGCTAATAACTCGGCCAATATAAATTCAAAAATATTAATGAGCTCGTTCATTTTAGCATATACTATATAAGAGTCATATTAAGACAAAAGCCGCATTTATCATCAGTAAGCTTAATGTCAATCTATCTACATTTGACAACAAATACAAATAATCTTTATCTAAAGTCGAAAAAGCTCATCAGAGTTTTTAAGATCGACCAACATTTCTAGTAATTTTAACATATATATATATATATATATATATACAATATGTTTTTCGTTCAACCAATACTGACACATCGATCACGTGCTGTCAGGAATAATTATACCATTGGTTCGAATTTCTTTCATTTCACTTGAACAAGGTGGCTTCTCAGTATAATAAGTATTTATATTTTAACTTTGAGACTGAAATTGACATCCGTTTACTTATTGCTTAAAAAACTTTGAAGTACTTACGTGAACAGTCATTGCCAACATAATGTGGGTAACTTAGGCACGTACACGTACACGTGTTTAAGTTCAAAGTTCCTCCGTTCAAACACACCAAACCCCCACAATCTGTAATAAAAAGAGCAAGATTCGTATATAACCAAGTGAGCTTGGAAGCAAGATAAAAATCAGGAGTAAATCAATGTATATATATACCACTAAATGTAACTACCCTGGATAATAATGACTACAAAACAGTAACCCTTAAATATTCACACAAACACACACACACACACACCTTGGCAAAATAAAAAAATTGTATAAAGTTTAGTTGCGAATATGACGAACGTTATCTTACCACCTCTAGGCTTTTACGGAAAAAAGATAAGATTACAGTTAATGACTCTGGGCAAGAGAGAGAGAGAGAGAGAGAGAGAGAGAGAGAGAGAGAGAGAGAGAGAGAGAGAGAGAGAGAGAGAGAGAGAGAGAGAGAGAGAGAGAGAGAGAGAGGGGGTGTGTGTTTGGTTTAACACTTGATGAAAATTCAATTAATTATTTTTTTTAATTTTTAACACAGGCTACTGTAATAAAATAATCTTTAAGCAGAAACAATTTTTTTTCATTACTACAATACACTTTTGTCGTAAATATAATTTATACGAATAAATAGAAAATAATTACCACATAAGTTATTGTTGCAATTACTGGAACATTGAGAACATGACGATCCATTTGTGTAGGGGTTATTAATATCTAAGTTACCTCTACAAATATAAAGTTTACAACAGTGTCAACTAATAAAACACTGGATAAAAACCAGAGATAAAAATACACAAAAAGGAACCACACATAAAGATTATATGATGTCATTATAATATTGTAATATGTCAAGGATACTTTACACCAAGTCAGAAAACAATAAAACGATATGTATATCTGTTATATATGGTCAAAATATTATCAAAATTTTTTTCATTGAAGTGACCACATGTTATGATTATCCAATATTGTATAGTTAAACAATTTGGGCCTTTGTTGTGGCGAAGTAACGTATAATTCGCTTGATAAAGATATGACGTCTTTCAGCTATTTTAATTTCGATAATTACGCGACAAATCGCCGTCAGACTACAGAACTTTTAGATTTTAAGTATAAATAGCTCTATATTAAACAGAGTAAAAATGATGGCACCAGTTGCTTCGCAGAACAACGGTATAGAGCAGACATTAAAACCGGAAGAGACACGAAAATGAACTCTCATTGAGCATGGGCATAAAACATTGTGTAAGCCTGTATTTCCGTATTAATTATGGTGACATGACACTAACTTTGGCGGTAAAATTTATCTCGGGTAAGACAATTTACGGAACATAGTATACTTACGGTGGAGAATAATTACAAACATAATAATACACAGAACCACATTTAGCGTATCCACATCCAATCTTAGTAGACTTAGCCCACACAACCTAAAATACATAATTTGTGTCTTAGTGTCCAAATATGTACATTATTAATTTTGATATTTCAGAAAGTGCATTTACATCGATACCATTTTTACAACAACTTTGGCATTAAAATAAGTAATTTCTTATCAAGCGTTTGCATATATTTAAAATGTTCGGAATGAGTCTGTAGTAAACTGCGTGTTGATATCTCAGTTTAATTATGAATAATTTCGGTTGCTCACTGTATGACATCATTTGCCTGAATGATAAATACCGAAAACCTGCAGGGTTAAACGACGTATATTAAAGTTTTCGAAAACGGTAAGAATGAAATGATTTCTTCTTAAAATTTGTATTATCACAATTTCAAGTTTTTTCTCTTATTCATGTGAGAATAGTTTTAAATATATTAAAGCAAAGTAAGTTTAACACACCAGGCCACGCCCACCACGCCACTCCGAGACAAAACACAACAAGTATAAGCAAAGCCTTGATCACTCGCTGAGTCAATACTAAATTATACCTGGGTATAATGACCAACTTGACCAAGGTTATTGCTGCCACCAAACGTAAAGTCCGATACTTCACTGTGCCAGGCGTTTATCGGTTGATCCCATGTTACTTTAGCAGAACCATAATACAGGTTTTGTCCCGATTGTAACCGCCCTAAAGAACAAAATCATATGCTGTGTTACTATGTTGCTGGTTGGATAGGTAGTGAATGCGGGGGGTGGGGTGGGGGGTTTGTGGTTTGGATATCTGGATGACTCCATTTGTAGAACTGCATGAAATGCCTTATAATTATTTGGTCAAAATTTTATTATATTATATTATAATAATATTATTTTAAATTATTTATTAAATGGAAAAGGTGTATCACTTAACAAATAATATATGTATAATCGCTAAAAAATTCACCTAATCGAATTAGTGTTATCATTTGTTTGTAATTAAGAATAAAATTATAAATATATTACGTTTAAACAAGATATCTTGATTAAGAAGGTAATTTACAACTACCCAGTGCGAACATCTGTTAATTAATTCATGATAAAGACGCGAGACAAAAGAACGTTTTAAGCGTACAGGTTATAACTAAAACCAACTTAAAATTAAGTAGAAAATGAAATACTAGGTAAAAAGGGTATTGAATACAATAGCAAATATAAGGTAAGATATCTGATAAAAATCAGATGAAATAAAAATGGTTGAAATGCAGTCAAAATGTGCATGGTTACAGTTTTAAAGTCTCAAGCGATGAATTATTACCCATTGCGGGAGCAGAAAGGTACCAATTTTCTACCCGTCACTCACAAAAATTTCCACAAAATGAAAATATTAAAACGTTCAAACAAATTTTTTGCTTATTACTTACATCGATGTTTAAAAAATAATTAGACGATAAGCATATTTAAGGGAAACTGGAACAACCATAACTGACTAGATTAGCATTTTAGCGAAACCGGACCTACTATAATCGACTAGATTAAAATATCTAGTGAAACTGGAATCGCTATATCACTGACTTGATTAGCATATCTAGAAAAAAAGGAAGTACCATGATCGACAAGATTAACATATTTAGCAAAATTGGAACTACAATTATCAACCAAATTAGCAAATCTAGCGAAACCGGAACATGATTCACTAGATTAGCATACATTGTGAATCCGAAACTGCCATGACATTGACTTGAATAGCATATACAACGAAACAGAAACTACCATAATCGACTAAATCAGCATATCTAGTAAAAACGGAACTACCACGGTCGATTTGATTAGCATATCTAGTGAAACAGAAAATACCATGATCGTTTTGATAATCATACAACGAAACCGAAACAACCATGACCGACATAATGAGCATATTTAACAAAACCAGAACTACCATGACCGACATGATGAGCATATCTCACGAAACCAGAACTACCATGACCGACATTATGAGCATTTTTAACAAAACCAAAACTAACATTACCGACATAATGAGCATATCCAACGAAACCAGAACTACCAAGACCGACATGATGAGCATATCTAACGAATCCGAAACTACCATGACCGACAAAATGGATATATCTAACGAGATCAGAACTACCATGACCGACATGATGAGCATATCTAACGAAACCGGAACTACCATGACCGACAAGATGAATATATCTAACGAAATCAAAAGATCAAAACTACCATGACCGACATGATGAGCATATCTGGAACTAGACATGAATTATTACCCATTGCGGGAGCAGAAAGGTAAAGATTTTCTACCCGTCACTCATGGACAACATAATTTCTCTTGCAAAACCATAACTACCATGATGGTCTAGATAAGCATATTTAGCAAAATAGGAATACCATGATCAACCAAATATCAAGCGAAACCTAAATTATCATGACTGACTATTTGGCATATCTAGCGAAAGCGAAACTGCTACGACAATGACTTAATTAGCATATCTAGCGAAACTGGAACTTCCAGAGAGAAGTTCCAGGAATATGAAAGAATTACCAATTCTATAGCATCTGGGCATTACAGTTTTAAGCACTGGATGTCATGTCAATACACCTAAAAACATGACGTCATATTACTTTTGATTATCTTTCGGTTATTATGACGTACCTGGTATAAACCTGTTATAATTTTGATCATGTGATGTCACACAGTTATCAGCCCACTTCTGAGCAATAGAAGCTACTTCGTCATCCCAAGTCTCAAGAAAAAAAACCAAAAGAATCGTTTTAATTTTTTGTTTATATTTTGGTTCAATATAAATAACATTTCGTCAGCATTAAAAAATTAATGAAATAAGTTCATTTTAGACAATTCTAAACAGTGCCTACAGTACTTTGTACATGCCCAGTTTCTTTAATTTATGCCTGTCAATTAACTTGTGAACTGGTGTTATATTAATTCATAGAAAGTCGCTACTAAAACATACCCACATTAAAAGCACAGATTAATAAAAAACTTCCGAATTCTTGTAACTTGTCGGTACATTAATCGCGAATCAATAAAAATACAATCAGCAATTTGGAAGACTTGTGTTTGTTTTCTTCATGTAATCGGGGTAATTGTAGAAGGGTTTCGCAAGCGTTTCGCGGTAGATTGGTGGTCTAAGACTCGCCCTCACGGATAACAGTGCTTCTTTTCTCCCAGGTTTGAATCCCTCGGGCAGATAGTTTTAACTCACTTGCTGATACTCGGCGGTTTTCTTTAGACACTCTGCCATTTAGAACTGTCCGCCTTGACGTAAAGTAAGTAAAATAAACTTATCATCGGATTAAAACAGTATCAATGCGTATGATCTGACACAAAGATTAAAATAGAAAAAAATAATTGTACCTTGGCTTTGTAAAAAGTTAATGCGATTTTTAAGAGGAAACCTTCAAAACAATGTCCAGTGACAGTGAGGGCGAGGCACGATAAAGGCACCTCTGTGATCATTACCAGCACATACAAAGGTAAAAGTGGTAAAACTTCATCTTTTGAATTTGACATCAGTCTCATTCCATTGCATTTTTTTTATATACACATTTTCAATTTTTCATATAAAAATATGCTAATTTTAGGAAAGATTATATACAAATAAAAAAATACCAGTTTGATCATGTCTGCTGATGTAGGACTCACACCAGCTCGAAAGTTGTTATGTGTATTTAAAATCAGTGTCTGCTCTGCAGCGCTTACACCTAAAATATAAATTTATATGTTAATGATACCTAAACTGTAGCTTGGCAAATTCTCCTTGAAATAAAAATGAAGGTATTTAATTTGTAATCATTTTTAGTTTGCAAAACATGAATCATTAAAGATACGTATTGAAAAGATAAAGCAAATATGGAGAGAGAGAGAGAGAGAGAGAGAGAGAGAGAGAGAGAGAGAGAGAGAGAGAGAGAGAAACCTGATTCCTGGACACTTGCAGATGCAGACAAACACGCTGTATGACCACTGATGATGCTGAACTTTTGAGCACAAATCTACAAAAAAAATCAGACTGGTAAAACTAAAGAAAGAATGCATTTAACCAGTTCTACTTTTCTTAATACTGTATCAGTAGCTCAGTTTGCTCGCTTTGTATGTGGGAGGCAGGAGTTCGAATCTTTGCCGTGTCTGACCAAGACTTAGAAATAAATAGTGACTGTTCTTTCGTCATGCACTTGGCATTTAGAAATTAGCCATGGGTTAAATCTTTCAAAATACTCTTTAAAAACCGATACTTTTTGTATTAGTAGGAGTTGCACACCATTAGACAATCCTTGTACATGTGCAAAGGTCCATATTTAATCCATCTTATCTAAAACTTGTGACATCAAGATACGTTCCGACTGGGATGTTAGATCTGTCAATCAATTAATGCTAAAACTAAAATGTCCATTTTATTTTTACGACTGTCGACGTGTTCGTAACATTTTACAAGAGGACACTTTTTCGTTGATGTGCATGTACACTATAGCATTACACAAAAACAACAACAACAAAAACAATAAAAATTATAATAATAATCCTACACTTCTTTTCCGTCTTGTTAGAAGTCTGGTTTCATCCTCACTGATGACACCATTTCCACCCGAAACTAAAATACAATAATAAATCGTTAAAATTATACATAAAATCGTACTTTAAGAAAAATTACAAGGATATGAAAATGACAGATGGTATATGTACAGTGCGGAACATGAGTACATAAAAATTACTACATTACAGGAGAGCCACACTAATGCGTGGTGGTTGGTCGTTTCAGTAAAATCCGAGTGAGCCAAGTAATGTCTATAGTTTTCATTTCCTTTTACCACAACCAAACATTTCTTTTTAGTGGTTGTATTCTTCCGTTTAATTACATTTAAACTTTTACTCCTAACACATATGACACGCTCTTGACCGTTTTTATCTTTTTGAGATAATAGGTACGTTATTGCGTAGATAGATACGCCACATGTCAAAATGAAGCATTGGAGCGGTTGTCAAAGCTAACTTGAGTGTATCAAATGAGTCTTGCAACTTGCAGTTCATAAAAAAGGTTTGTCTTTTACTAGAAGACCATCGGGAAGCGCAGCTATTTTAGAGTACTAGTATGACGCAATAAAATTCCTGAAATGCTTCGTCTCTCCTAAAAAGGATCGAACCTGATGCTGATTTTAGGGGACAGGAAACTCCATCAAAACCGCAGTTTTATCTTCATAGAGTTTTACATCCTCGGCTAAGATTATGTGAGAAAGGTACTTTAAATCTGGGATAGCAAATGAGCATTTAGATGGTTTCAAACTCATATTTGCTGTCCTTAACCTAGTGAAAACCTTCATGAGATGCTGAAGGCTGCTGGGTGAAATTTTGGAAAAAATATCATCAACATAAACAAGCACGGACCTCCAATTCAAACCACGCATAACATTTAACGTCTAAAAGACTCATGGGAGAATTCATAGGACCAAAAGGCATACGTTTAAATTCAAATATGCCGTTCTGGGTTTTAAACGCTGCTTTGTGTTTTGTATCTGGGCACATTGGGATTTGAAAATACACGAACGCAAATCAAGTGTGCTTAAGATTAAATGTCAAAAGGAATGTCTAGATGTGATGTGACAGAATTTGGTGGAATGGTTCGCATAATTTGTTTTGTTGTGTATGATCTATGCAAAATCTAAAGTCTTTTTAATTTTGTTGCTTGACAATAGAAACAGCCGAAAGCCAATCCGAATAACTTGGTTCGATGGAACCATGCCTGAGCATTTCATTGACTTGCTTATCTATTTCTTTCTGAGTAAGGTTTGATGTTTTGTAAAATGGCATTCGGACAGGTCTAGAGCCAGGTCGAATGTTAATTTCTAGTTGATATGAGTTATTAACACAACCAAGTTCCAACAGATCTTTTGCAAAACTATTTAACTCTTGAACTACAGGAATTTTTTGTTTATAGGATTATGGCCATCAAAACTATTTCAGTGAGACTTCGAGGTGCAAAATGTTAAATTAAATTCAAAAGTAGCACATGACACATGTATACAAAACTGACTGGCGTCGTATGTACAGTGCGGGATTTCACAGGGAATCTTATTGTTAGTTTACCAAACAACCATTACCAAAACACTCATTATGTTATAATGTTAATTTAATAAGTTGTAATTTACTTTAGGAATAAAGGAAATACATTGCTATCTTTACTCATGATGACGTTTTCTGTATAAACAATCAGAATACATAAACCAGCGACTGTTTTTAAGGCATTAGATATATGTATCTTGTTTATCCTTAATATACGATAGTGATTATGTCACATGAAGAGTTTTTAATTTTTATCCAAAGAAATATTCAAAATTCTGCACATGACAATTACATAATAAAACAAACATACCGGTCCTTGTTCAGATCACCATCCAAACAACAAAGTAAAAACTTTGAAAACTGGCAAAATTAGTTAAACACGTGAACTTCTATCAAGGAAGTGAGGCCGAGTGCTCCGGAAGGGTAAGCATCAACTGTCTAGCTAGCTACACCCGTCAAATGCAAGTCAATTTTGAGAATGAAAGGAACAAAGAACTATGGTAAGTCAAATATATCCAGTATAAGTTTGGATACAGTGACTACATGCTTTTCAACAATATTGTGATGACGGACATAAAACTTTTTAAGGGCCTTGATTAGCCTAGGCTTGCAATATTCTTGTGTCAAAAATTTAATTGTAAGCACATTGCTTCGTCATAGAAAGTCCCGATAGTAGAAACAAGCTCTACCATACCTTATTAACTGTGATACATATACACCATACGCAGGAGAAGCAGGGATATTACTGCATAGAAACGGAAAGTTGACAATAGAAAAATTGAAGTCATCACGTTTGTCGTATAGCCTCAGATGTAACCTTTCATGGGTGTTTCTGTTTAAAACTATATAAAAACAATTTTCCGTCGGTCTTTTTCTTTTTCCAGAAACCAATGATTAAAATTCAATAGAATTTGCTTTGATTCCTTGAGCGACTGAAAGTTGGCCACTGGGTAATGGTTATTTAACATGTTCCCAGATGAGCTACAATATACAGAGGTCTTTTAATGTAGCATAATATGCTTATAATATCTTTTGAGTCAGTTAATGTTTTGTGTGAATATATCAAAGTATTTTTATCTAAGAAGTTATAACCAGGGGCGTTACAATATAAATAAATTGATAAATAAATAAAATAAATAAATAAATAAATAATAACAATAATAATAATGTTAATAATAATAATAAAATAAATGTGTAATGTTGTTAACGTTGCAAAGTTTCCCGACCAAACCACAATTACTTTATTGATTCTTAAATGAAGACATTTTAACTCGAGTATGACGCTAGTTGATTAAATAAAAAAACTTATTAAGCCTATTCTGTAAGTACGGGAGTATTTTTTTTTTTCAAAAGATAACAAAATTGTTTTCTTGGACCCACCTTATAATTTCAAAAGTTCAAAGATCTTTTGCTCTCACATTGCAAATTATTATACAACGCAAGAGGACATGTGCAATGTAATTATCTATACACAAATTATTTATAATAAATATTCATAATAAATGTATTACATGCATGTAGTATGTAGGCGACAATAAAGTGTAAACTGATCTACAAACAATACTTATGTAACTACGCAGATATATATATACATGTATATAATTGCTGTATATTAAACGAGAATTTTAAAAAAAATGTTTTTGAACCGCCCTTTGAGAACTAGAAAACAAACATAATGATTCTCTTTATTGTAACTAAAATCATCAATTTTCATTTAACATAAAGTTTTGTTTGTTTCTGTGTTCTTGTTGATATATATCTTATAAGCACTTAACAATTTTAAAACTGATCTAGAATAGCGTTTATGACCACTACTTTACACGATGGCTATAATCTGAATGATGCACGAGCTTCGTTTGCCATACAAAGTTGTGGAAAAAAATTAAATAATTAAGTAAGTTGTTTTTACGTCACACACACACACACACACACACACACACACACACACACACACTATATATATATATATTATCATGCATCATAACAAAAGAAACATCATAGCACCCAGCTTTAAGACTTACAACACACGATTAAAAACAATAAAATATCAACATATTGTATAAAAGTTATATCATTAAGAACATATAACAGAATTTATCAATATAATTTCAGACATTAAAAAGAATATTTACATTTTCAAAAAGGTTATGATATTCATATTGTCTATATTATCATTTGCCTATGAAATTCCCGTTTCTCCAAGTTTAAGAGCTTTTGCATTCATGTAGTTTCACTGATGAGGAACGAATTTCCGAAAATTGCATATATAGCACAGCAAAATTAAACCGGTATATGTGTTAAATATTTACTACCCCTGAGCGGGTACCACTGCCTGTGGAGTAAAACTCTCAGAGGGTATCTATAACTCAGTAGGCGGAATTTTTGCTGTTCAGAAAATGTACCTTATGTCAAAATTTTTAATTTTTTAAAATTTATTTTAAACTAAGGTTTGTTCCCTCATGCTATGATTCCATAGCTGGATTTGGATTCAGATATTTTGGAACTTTGAACTTATTAATTTTAATGTTTGGATTAATTTTTTTTTATCTATTAACTTTTTCGGCCCCTAGTGTCACTTATGAGAAATGTATTTCCGAAATGTGCACACATGTTACATCAAAATTAAAAAAGGTATTTTTGTTAAATATAGATCATAAATCACAATGACCATGTGACTCTGTGTATTATTACATCGCAATACACAATATCATTGCTAAACAAACATGGCTGCCACGTCACATTTGTTTACGTTCGAGAAAGGCTTAAAGGCGTATTTACGAGTTTTTACACTTTTTCGGTTCTTCCAGAATTGAAATGGCGTCACACGGGTGTACCGGTCACAATTTCATCTGTACTATTCTTGGTGTGGAATAAGCACAAGGGGATTTTGGTTTGAAAACAAATATTGTTTGCAGACACATTGATGGCATTTTCTCGTCAACACGTGTTATTCAATATGCTTGCAAAGTTTTTGCATTCATATTGACAATAAACATCTTTTTAAAACAGTTCAATTGTTCATGAAACGCCATTTTAAAACATTTCAATGATGATATTATCATTGTTATTTGCTATTTTAGTGAAATACTTGTAAGTAGATAGTGATATAAAAATTGTTAAAAAATGCAGGCAATTATTCAAATTTTCGAAGAAGATCAAAGAAAAAGAAACTGTATTCAGCAATATCATTTTGAAGTAAAATTATTCCTACTGTAACACACTGGATTGGATTTATGCAGAAAAATACCAATGTAGCCAATATTACGAAAATAAAATCGTTTTCAAATTTTATGGATTACATATGTGTCATGTACCGATTTTGAATGCATTATTTTAATAGAAATTCAAAATCGGCACATGACATATGCAATTAGCGTTAAGCTTATAACACTTAAACTTAATATTCAGATGTATCTTTCTGTATGAACTGTTTTCTTACATTTCTGTTTTCTTACATTCTTTAAACAAAAGCAGTTCGCTTACTAATCAACAAAATATATTGTAAAACACAGACTGTAAGGAAGTTAAGTTTAACAAACAACAAAGTTTTACACGCTAATGTGTTCTTATTATCCTAAACTTACACACACTGGGGAAAATAAATACTTTATAAAAATGAATTTACTGACATAATATTATTACACAGAATAGTTTTAATTGGGGATTGAGGGGGCGTGTTCTTATGACCTGGTTTTACTCTGTTTTTTGTGTTTTAAAACGTTAAAATTAGTAATACAAATTTCTATTATTTTTTTGTAGGGCTAACGCATTAAAAACTTAAAATCTTATTGTGAAAATAAACAATCATATAATTAACTTTGTGTGACACATTTACACAATGTCACAATGGTCTTTACTGGTTATACTTTATGTGTATGAAATGCTCTTTTTAAAATTGAGGTCAATTAATTGACCAAGACGGCGTCTTTTTTCGTCGTTTGTTTAAATTCCATAACTCTGCTCAAACCTAGATGGAAAGTCGAGCTATTGAGATTTCTGTACAATACGTGTTTTCTCAGTTTTCTGTGAAAAGGTGTTAATTGTTGCGCGCCCGCGTGCGTTTTTTTTTTACAATTCAATTTAATCTTGTTGGGTTTTTTAAATTACTACTAAAATCATTAAAGTCAGTTTTTTTCTGTATCATTTACCGTTATAGTAAACCTCTATGCTGATTATTGTTATAAACTAAAATCAGAAATTTTTGATCGGTTAACTAGGACCATCAATAGATATATTTAATGAAGAATTCCTTCAAGCTTACTGTCTCTGCATCTATTTAAATATTTGTCAATTACTCATCCTCAATAAAATTATAAATGTCACACGTGTTTTTTCTATAAATAAAAATTTAAAATGATTAAACTAGTTGATTCTTTATCATGCGTCAAGTCTTGATATCAGCGGTCTGCCAAAGTTTTAATATTTAATTACAAATATTATACCGGTATACCTTTTTGTATTTTTATAACAAATACATTATAAAGTTCTAAATGATGATGATGATGATGATGATGATTATTATTATAAACTACTCTTTAAATGTATTAGTTATGAAAATTCAGGTGCTAAATGATAAAAAATGATAAAGAAAATGACTAACCCCCCCCACTCTAACCTTTCCCCAATTATATTATTATTATTATTATTATAACTCATTACCTTTAAATACAGTCTGTAATATACAAGTCACAATAATGAAATATCTAGCAGACTTCATCCTGACAGCATCAATGATATAATGTCATGATGAAATCATCTTTAATATGATAATTTCCGAAACGGTTATTGACACTTTATAAGTATCCGAATTTTACTGCAATTTTACTGTTGTTGTTAAACAATCTAATGACTAATACGGTATTTTTTTATATATAAAAGAGTAAATTTGTACATAGTATAAATTGGATATAAGTACTAGCCTTCTAAAGACGGAGGATGCTCTGAAAAAAATCTAGATCCACTGCTATTTCAGAATGTGTCCTACTCATACATATTAAATGATTTTAACAATAATTAAATATTGTTCGATTTTGTTCCTAAAATCTTTGATAGAAAATGGTCTATTAACTGGTTTTTGAGAAATACCAAACTCCTTTCAAAAACTTGAAAGCTTCAAATAAAACGCTTTATGAAAAAATGACCTTGCTTTCATTTGTCTATATAAAATGGATTACAGTCAACAACCCCCCACCTATATCAATGAAACATCTTCCAGAATAGACGAAGAACTGGGGACCTGGACAATTAACCCAATAACTCTAAGTCATAAAAGACACAAGTTCGTGTCTCCATTACCCATGGTATTTTTGGCGTTATAAAAGAGCTTGCTGTCTAATGTTTTATTAAAACTGAACGTACAGTTAATGTTGTCACATAAAGACTATGTATTTTATGTTATTGTATTCTACAGCTATTACTGTTAAATTGTTTATGTGTGACAAGCTTTATACACTGCTTTTTGCAATATAGAATCTCGGGTGCTTGATAAAATCCCTTAACCCTGCACACTACGCTATCCTAATTTTTGACCTACTTTGGTTCGGTCGTTTTTTTTTGTTTTTTTTTGTATTTTTTTGTGGGCAAAAAAATAATGAATGATTATCTCTAAAACATACATGCATTACTACTAACTTACTCGCTTACTCTCTCACTCATTCACTTACTCGCTTACTCTCTCACTCATTACTACTTACTTACTCGCTTACTCTCTCACTCATTCACTTACTCGCTTACTCTCTCACTCATTCACTTACTCGCTTACTCTCCCACTCATTACTTCTTACTTACTCACTTACTCTCTCACTCATTACTACTTACTCACTCACTTACTCTCTCACTCATTACTACTTACTTACTCACTTACTCTCCACTCATTCACTTACACTCTTACTCTCTCACTCATTCACTTACTCTCTTACTCACTCATTACTACTTACTTACTCGCTTACTCTTCACTCATTACTACTTACTTACTCGCTTACTCTCTCACTCATTTACTATACTCACTTACTCTCTCACTCATTCACTTACACTCTTACTCTCTCACTCATTCACTTACTCTCTTACTCTCACTCATTACTACTTACTTACTCGCTTACTCTCTACTCATTACTACTTACTTACTCGCTTACTCTCTCACTCATTACTACTTACTTACTCGCTTACTCTCTCACTCATTACTACTTACTTACTCACTTACTCTCCACTCATTCACTTACTGATTTACTACTTATTCGCTAACTTAATTTACTCATTGTCAATGTTGACTTGCACGTGACGGGTGTAGCTAAGCTAGACAGGAGGCGTTTACCGTTTCGGAGAACCCGGCCTCACTTCCGTGATGGAAGTTTACGTGTATTATTAATTTGCCAGTTTTCAAAGTTTTTACTTTGTTTTTTTCGGATTTTGATTTGGACAAGGACTTGTATTTTTGTATTTTATTTTTTTTACTTACTTACTTACTTACATTCAGAACTTTTACAAAATTAATTTTTGAGATTAAGTATAAAATATATATGGATGGTCATTATCAAGATTTCTTCATTTCTATCGAGAGATTCAGTTCTAGAAGTTTTAGAAGAAACCGCAAGCCTTCGGCAAGTCAAATGTAAAATAAGTCTAAAATCCAAAATGTTCCCACAATATCAAACTGTTAATAAATAGATAAGTAATTTAAGTATTGATTAAGTTAGTGTTTATTTTGGATATTAACTTTTAAACTTTAAATATCTTATACTTACACAGGGTTTTGAATTATGTATTATTACATTGTTTTTGTTTAAATAGTAATTTTTTTATTTTATTGTACCGATTTAAAGGGATAAATATTCATACAAATAATTAAAATCTACATAATACATTTTAAATGTTTTTCGATTTTTCCAAGCTGGTTTATGAAATAAAGACATTTATAACAAGAGAATACGAGAAACTATTTATGATCTAAATAACATTGTTTTTTTTTTAAAGTACTTATATGATTCATATTTAGAAAAGAAGTACATGATAAATTTCGAATTATATTGCATTTTTAATGTTGGGCACTTATGACTTAATAGTTTCTACACGTGGGTGTATAGGGAAGGATGTTTCGGAATATTAAATTTGGGTCCAAAATGCAACATTACAATTAAATTTAACTTTATCTAGACAGAATAGTTTAATTAAGCAGAGATTTTATAGTGTAAAGTAAGAGATTTTGAAAAATAGGGAAATTTTCGGGTATTTTTTTTTTTTTTTTTGATACATCCGTTATGAAAAACCGTGTTCAACATTGATATCCAATAAGTAAGTTTATAACAAGATCATTTTATAACTATCATAAATATTTTGAAACACGCTCTGCTTCTTATAAAGAAACAATTTTAGTAAAAATTATTTTTCTAAATACATCAAAGGTACTTATATCTTTAAAGCTGTATATAGGTTCACACCTAATTCTAGTCACCAATACAAATGGTTGGTGGTGTACACTTTTGATTGTGGGTTCGCATACTAGCCGAAATTTGTCTTTTTTAAAGATTTTGTATAAATAAAAACGAAAAATATACAAATAGTGTTTTAAAAACTGCTGACCATAAAAACATTCCCTTGCCTAAACACCGTGACGTAATTTATGTATATCAATTTTCTTTTCTCTTTAAAATCTTTGTGTAAAAAACATGCTAAATTACTAAACAGTGACATCAAGATGAAATATTGAAGATTATTTTTATTTTTATAATGTGGTAAATGTCGTGTTAGAAGATTGCATATACAATACGTTATTTGTTTTACGATAATATCGCGTTACCACTTTAGCGCTTTAAACATCAAAGAATTAGATATAATAATATCCATTCATTAATAAAATAGAGGAAAATTACGAATTTTGAAAAAAAGCTACATTTATTATTCTAAAATATACTAAGTCAAGGAATGCAGCTACAATTATTATTCTACAATAAACCAAGTTAAGGGAGGGAGCTGCATTTATTATTCTACAATAAACCAAGTCAAGGGAGACAGCTACAATTGTTGTTCTACAATAAACCAAGTCAAGGGAGACAGCTACAATTATTATTCTACAATATACTAAGTCAAGGAATGCAGCTACAATTGTTATTCTACAATAAACCAAGTCAAGGAAGGCAGCTACAATTATTATTCTACAATATACTAAGTCAAGGAATGCAGCTACAATTGTTATTCCTCAATAAACCAAGTCAAGGAAGGCAGCTACAATTATTATTCTATAATAAACCAAGTCAAGGAATGCAGCTACAATTATGATTCTACAATTAACCAAGTTAAGGGAGGCAGCTACAATTATTATTCTATAATATACCAAGTCAAGGAAGGCAGCTACAATTATTATTCTATAATATACCAAGTCAAAGAATGCAGTTACAATTATTATTCTACAATAAACCAAGTTAAGGGAGGCAGCTACAATTATTATTCTATAATATACCAAGTCGAGGAAGGCAGCTACAATTATTATTTTATAATATACCAAGTCAAGGAAGGCAGCTTCAATTATTATTCTATAATATACCAAGTTGAGGGAGGCAGCTACAATTATTATTTTATACTATACCAAGTCAAGGAAGGCAGCTACAATTATTATTCTATAATATACCAAGTCAAGGAAGGCAGCTACAATTATTATTCTATAATATACCAAGTTAAGGAAGGCAGCTACAATTATAATTCTATAATATACCAAGTCAAGGAAGGCAGCTACAATTATTATTCTACAATAAACCAAGTCAAGGAAGGCAGCTACAATTATTATTCTATAATATACCAAGTCAAGGAATGTAGCTACAATTATTATTCTATACTATACCAAGTCAAGAAAGGCAACTACAATTATTATTCTATAATATACCAAGTTGAGGGAGGCAGCTACAATTATTATTCTATAATAAACCAAGTTAAGGAATGCAGCTACAATTGTTATTCCATAATATACCAAGTCAAGGAAGGCAGCTACAATGGCCTACATTTGTGAGTTATGGTTCGTTACGTTAAAATTGGTAGCGCTGCTATCGATCCGGTCCATCCGTAGCCATTGTTTACACTGTAACTGAGGAGATTTTTCTATCAAAATGCCATATACATGTTAATGCATACCTGGATTTCAAATAAAGGGGGGCATTATTTTCCAAAAGATATGAAACTAAGGAAAAAGTGGATATTTTCTATTCGCAGGAACTCTTCAGAACAAAAATATAAATTGTGGGAGACTAGCGTTGTTTGCAGGGAACATTTTTTGCCCTCAGATTATGTCGGAATAACCGTCTTTGGTACATCAAACTTCATAAATATATTTACATTGCTATTTTCATCAAATGCGAACAATTCTCATTCCAAATGACTTATACTCTATTGTAATTATAAATAGTGATAGATCATACACGTATACTATCGCCAAGAGCTAGGCCGAGATGACTCCGACTTTCGAGAAATCCAGTTGTCATAAAACGTCAGATTTTCGGATTCAAGTAATGTTGACCTACATGTAACCCTTTGGCAAGCACCACCCTCTCTTAGCAGCTCGTTCCTTGTATTTTGCCCAAACAACATAAAAAATAATCCTTGGCGAGTTGGGTCAAAACAACCTCCAATTCAGGATCTATACAGAAACCATAATAAAAATCTTAGTTTTATGTATGATTTCTGTTTCACATATGAAGTCAATGTAATAATAAGAATTGCTTGCATTTGCTTTGTTTCAAAGTTTATAATTCTTATTTTTAATATAATTATTTTTCTTTAATGTTTGACAAAATTATATTCAGTCTGATGATATTATTCTTTAAATATGGCCCCTCATATTCATCTTTTTGTGATCCCATGCTGGTAAAGATGTTGAAATCTTGATGATGATGATGATGATGTTTAATCTTCTTTATGATGATGATGATTTATTTATTGTTTAACATTGCTTTAACAATTCTCCAATCATGTCATGACATGCATGGTGCACGATTGAAGTGTCTTTTACTTGACAAGTGCAGACTGATGTTATCTTTATATTGCTGTTACACTGATACACAGTTTGGCAGATACATACTATATACCACCTGGTCACATTATACTGACACCGAGCCAACCAATAGAGGCCAATGGCAGGTGAAACCAATTTCTAACATATGAGCCCATATAAGGTATGAACCCACAGTGGTGAGAGACAGTGGACTACAAGGCTAATGCTGAATACACTGAGGCACAAACACAAATAACAAAAAAATGACACCTACTATTATTTAAATGACATTTTATTTACAATGGGTACAAGTAAAGAATATTTTGGTATATTACTTGATTTTAATACACAAATTGTTAAAGTGTACATGTACTTCACATTTAATTTAAAAAAGACTCTTGAATATGTTTGTCAGAAAAAGTTTATTTTGTATGCATGTTATTTAGCCATTACTGTTGAACCAAAAGTCTACTGGTATACTTTTTCACAATACAAGAATGTGTGTTTACATTTTTCATAGAATTCTCTTTAGAAGTTAAAAAAATGTATTTAAATATGAACTTTTAAGAAAATTTTATTCTCTTAATAAATCTTTAATTCTTTCTAGAATTTATGTAATATTGAAGTATTATTTTAAAACTTCCTTAGACAAGTAGCTTTTAAAGAATGATTTTTTTCTATTTTTATTTTTAAAGACATAATGTCTTAATCCTCAATACAAGCATACCATTAAAAATGTAACAAGTCAATAATTTACCATTACTTCAAAATGAATATTTTTCATATTCCTTATAAAAAAATTTCTATAGTACAGCATTTTGAAAATATTTTTCACAAAACTCTGTGAGTTTTGATACCATTTCATTAATGAAAGATTCATTTCTTTTAATATTTACAATTCTCATATCATTGAATGTACAAGTTGACCTTGTATCTGATAGTAGTAATCATGTGTAGTACTGAGCTGTAGATCACCATCTTTGTTTTTTTAAGAAAGGAACAGTACTTTCTGAAATCATGCTGTCTTTAGCACTATATGGGCATTTTACTTTCACAAAGTTGTCAGAATTAGCAACTAAAGCATCAAGTGAAGCTGCAATATATGGATGTGTTTTGCTTACATGA
The DNA here is from genome assembly GCA_029721355.1 of Tegillarca granosa. NCBI lineage: Eukaryota > Metazoa > Mollusca > Bivalvia > Arcoida > Arcidae > Tegillarca > Tegillarca granosa. Next base: position 44,955,197 of record CM056601.1, on the reverse strand, counting down.
ATGCCACATGATTCTGTCACAACTTCAGTCTTATTGGAGTACTGATCCAAGGCAACAGACTCATATTTTCTGCCATGAAGAAGTGGTGGGGTTGTTAATTTGCAAACAGTTGTTAGATATTTAACCAAATTATTGAAATCAGTTCTGTTGGTTGCCTTGCAAATTTAACCAGGCAGTAGGCAAGCAGGTTGTGATCTTAACTCATAATTAGGCATTAATGCTCAGCGACAGTGCCAAGCTGAGCAACTGAAACTAAAGGTTGTATTACTTTCCCCCCTTTAGTCTTACACTAGGTAAGCCAGTCTTTATTCTAACCCATTAAAGCCAAGTGTCAAGGCTAGCAGCAGAAACTTCAAATATTTTACAACTTAAGTATTTTGTGGCCTAGGGCTGGTATTGAACCCAGATTTGCCATACATGAATATTTCTGATTAATATGTTTTGTGCATTTACAACAAATGCTTTTTACAGCATGTTAAAATCTGTTAGACATAGTTACAAGTAAAGTTTGTCTGTTTGCTTGAGGCTCAGTGATTCTCTTTGGGCACTCTAGATTTCCTACACCATTCAAGAATCTGGACTTTGTCTTGCCTCTTGGGCATAAACACCACTGTTGTAACAATAAACTACACAAAAACCTACTACTGTTATTTAATGATAAAAAAATCACCAAAATATTATGATATGTAAATGATTATATAGACAGTTTCACTTAGCCTATATTTTACTGTAGTGTAAAATGAAAGTAGAAAGATGCCTGCCAAGTCGGGAAATGTCGGCATTTTGTAACATAAATGACAAACGACTGTTAACACAGCCTATCGTTTAATTAAATGATTATCACAAATTCGCTTATAGCGTCAGTGCCATCGTGTCGAATGATTTGAATCTTGGAAAAATATGTAGATCTATCTGTTATTGAGACCAAGCCCTTTCAGACTTTATGAATGAGGAAACTTTTCGCGAATATGTACCTCTCTATTAACTCCGCTTTCCGACCTGAAACTTTCGCACCGCGATTTTTAAGTTCTTCTTTGAGTGCAGAAAGATCCCACGATCCATAATCACCGAAGTTGCTAGCCGTCATCACATTCAATATTATAATACAGCCTACGTTACGTACGTCAATATGGCGGTCGCAACAAGCTAGCACTGGATCGATTCGTACGCCACCTGTATTCAGGGGGACATAACCCACTATATAAAACGACAAATGTTTCCCATTGTTATTCTATAATATACCAAGTCAAGGAAAGCAGCTACAATTATTATTCTACCATGAACCAAGTCAAGGAAGACAGCTACAATTATTATTCCTTAATATACCAAGTCAAGAAAGGCAGCTACAATTATTATTCTATAATATACCAAGTCAAGGAAGGCAGCTACAATTATTATTCTATAATATACCAAGTCAAGGAATGCAGCTACAATTATTATTCTATAATATACCAAGTCAAGGAAGGCAGCTACAATTATTATTCTATACTATACCAAGTCAAGGAAGGCAGCTACAATTATTATTTTATAATATACCAAGTCAAGTAAAGTAGCTACAATTATTATTCTATAATATACCAAGTCAAGGAAGGCAGCTATAATTTTTATTCTATAATATACCAAGTCAAGGAATGCAGCTATAATTATTATTCTATAATATACTAAGTTGAGGGAGGCAGCTACAATTATTATTCTATAATATACCAAGTTGAGGGAGGCAGCTACAATTATTATTCTATAATATACCAAGTCAAGGAAGGCAGCTACAATTATTATTCTATACTATACCAAGTCAAGGAAGGCAGCTACAATTATTATTTTATAATATACCAAGTCAAGGAAGGTAGCTACAATTATTATTCTATAATATACCAAGTTAAGGAAGGCAGCTACAATTATAATTCTATAATATACCAAGTCAAGGAATGCAGCTACAATTATTATTCTACAATAAACCAAGTCAAGGAAGGCAGCTACAATTATTATTCTATAATATACCAAGTCAAGGAATGTAGCTACAATTATTATTCTATACTATACCAAGTCAAGGAAGGCAGCTACAATTATTATTCTATAATATACCAAGTTGAGGGAGGCAGCTACAATTATTATTCTATAATATACCAAGTCAAGTCAAGTCAAGGAAGGCAGCTACAATTATTATTCTATAATATACCAAGTCAAGTCAAGTCAAGGAAGGCAGCTACAATTATTATTCTACAATATACCAAGTCAAGTCAAGTCAAGGAAGGCAGCTATAATTATTATACTATAATATACCAAGTCAAGTCAAGTCAAGGAAGGCAGCTACAATTATTATAAAATAATATATATATATTTAAAATGGGACTCGCCAGTGTACCACGTGATCAATACCTCATAACGTTTGTGCGGAATGAAATGGATAACGTTTACGTCAAATATTCCCGAAAAAACGTGTTATTACGGGAAAACATCACTTTACGCAATTCCATTGCCAATAGAAATAGTTGCCCCGCACAAACGCTATGAGGTATCACGTGGTACACTGGCGAATTCCATGAAATTTGATAAATTTCTAACGATTTCATTGGTTGACAAGCGAAATTACGTTCAGGTGAGTGACTCAAACTCACGTGCCGAAGTGTTTGTGACGTAATCTAGAACGAACTACTTTTAATGCGCGTCATTTTACCTTGTTTTAAAGTTATCAAAAGCAAAAATTAAATAAAGTTTTTTCCTTCTAATTTGATCAAGTTGTTTTTAAAATTTAATTTTAAGCATTGATTCTGATTTTCATTCGGGTCATTGAGAAATAACCTGAATAAACGCTGTGCACACTTTTGGGTAACTGGCTTCGCGAATTACACAGTGTGCCCAGCGTCCAATCAGGTTATTTCTCAATGACCCGAATGAAAATCAGATTCAATGCTCAAGTATATATATATATATATATATATATATATATATATATATATATGTTTGTATGTATGTACATGTATGTATATATTTAACCATTGAACAGCATAGCTATGGCAGTTATTGCATTATAAATGACATAGCTTTGCCAGGCAAACTGAATAACGCGCGTTCGCGAGTTATGATTGGTTTGCCTGGCAAAGTTATGTCATTTATAATCCAATAACTGCCATAGCTATGCTGTTCAATGGTTATATTTGCATCAAAATTTAACTTGTATTTGTATTATATATTTACAAGAATTTTCTAAGGCGGATGACGAACAAGTGAAGAGTCTCGAAGATTGACACGAAAATGATGTCTCACTCTCGCTGTAATTTTTGGAAATATAAAAGTGCAGTGCGAGAAATTGGAATCTACGAAGAAACCAGGAGTGAATTAATTGTATGACGGAAATGTAATCTGCTTTGGAAAGTCATAGTTTCTGTCATTATTATTCGTAGAACTTGTGGAACTGACCACATGATGCGACCCAGATTGTGACCCATTTAAGCGCGGTACAACAGCTGATTCGGTGTTAAATTTTTTGCAGGGCGAGTTAATTCTGACAATGAGTTACTATGACGTTTTTTCTGTTGTGTTGAGACAGTTCTGTTGTAAGATTGGGAGAAGCTTCTCATTTATGGTTCGACATAAACAAATTTGTGCCGAGCTTCGTACCCCAGGTCATTGAGATGCTGAATGGCCGTCACCCGCAAACAGCGAGGAGTGTATTTAGTTTCAACTTTCGCAGCATGGCATATATGTCGGATAAAAACGGGCAAAATTAATGTGCGTTTTAAAAGTGGTTTGAACATGAACCATATATCAGACTCTTTTTATTATATTGATTGAACAAACTTTGGGATTTTTGTCAGTTTTATCGAAGCACTGGAAACAGCGGTTTAACATTTTTACAGGACAGTCGACCGTCTCAGTTGCATATATATTCTTTTTTAACATCTGCTATTTTCGTCTGTATGAGATATCTCCCCTCTGAAAATCTTTTGGTTGTATTTCATGTTTTTAAGTTACATATTCTCCAGACTCGTCAATGTGAAACTGAATTATGACTGTGGTTTTAACTGGTGGTGAAATTCTATAGCTCGGGAAATAAAATTTGTAGAACAGATGGTAACATACACACTTTTTTCAGTATTATGGGAGAAATTAGGGTACTTTTTAGATGATTGGAAATTTTCCGTTGTGTAATTAATTCAATGTATATTTTAAAATTAATAAATTTTTTTTTCTCAGGCTGTGTTGTTGTTTTGTTATGAAACTTCTTAAAAAATAGTCCAGAGAGTGAAATATTAATACGCATAGAATAACGATCATGTGATCAATGTCAGTTATTGTACCGTATTTGCCACATGTCTCAAACATATTTATATAGTAAAGTTGCAAAGCAAATGTAAATATATATATATATAAATCCTAATCAAAATATGTGCATTATATTGATTGGTTTTACAATGTATTCACAAAGAAGATACTAATATGTCTATATTTGATTAATCAATGATTAAACTTATAACAGTTTTGTGTGAGAAAAGTAAACATTAAATTTTTTAATATGAAAGTCAGTTTTGTATAAAAAGCAGAGATATTTCCCAACTATATGTTAAATTTGTCTACTTAAAATGTAATGAATTTATTATCATTATTATTAGAATTTTTAATTTTTGCTCTATCGATAAAAAAAAATTATATTTAAAGGACCTCTCGGATGTCAGAGTGTATTGTTAGAATAGACGGTTTCTCATCACACTCTTGATATTGTATCCGGATCTCAGATTGTACCGTCAAAGAAAAAGTGAATTTATTACGAGTTTGAGGTTGAGATGGAGAAATCCGATCAAGTGGTCAAATTTTTCATCTCACACGAGTCTTTCCCGAGTTTAAGATAAAAAAAAATCTGACCACGAAGTCGGCATTTTCCCATCTCGACCACAGTCGAGTAATTATTTTATTCGCATATAATTTACGAATAAAAACTCGAAATCCCTACTTTTACGATGCAAGATTTTGCTGAATACAAGACATGTAACGACAACAAATGTATCGTCAGAGTATACGGTTTCCCATTACACTTGTTTTTGTATCCGGATATCAGATTGTATCGTCAGAGTAGACGGTTTCCCATTACACTTGTTTTTGTACCCGGATATCAGATTGTATCGTCAAAGTAGACGGTTTCCCATTACACTTGTTTTTGTACCCGGATATCAGATTGTATCGTCAAAGTAGACGGTTTCCCATTACTCTTGTTTTTGTACCCGGATATCAGATTGTATCGTCAGAGTAGACGGTTTCCCATTACACTTGTTTTTGTTTTTGTATCCGGATATCAAATTGTATCGTCAGAGTAGACGGTTTCCCATTACACTTGTTTTTGTACCCGGATATCAGATTGTATCGTCAGAGTAGACGGTTTCCCATTACACTTGTTTTTGTATCCGGATATCAGATTGTATCGTCGAAGTAGACAATTTCTCATCACACTTTTTTGATTTTGTACCCGGATATCAGGTTGTATAGTCAAAGTAGACGGTTTCCCATTACGTCTATTGATACTGTAACCGGATATCAGGTTGTATCGTCAAAGTAGACGGTTTACCATTACACTTGTTTTTGTACCCGGATATCAGATTGTATCGTCAAAGTAGACAATTTCTCATCACACTTTTTTGATTTTGTACCCAGATATCAGGTTGTATCGTCAAAGTAGACGGTTTCCAATAACGTCTATTGATACTGTACCAGGATATCAGATTGTATCGTCAAAGTAGACGGTTTCCCATTACACTTGTTTTTGTACCCGGATATCAGATTGTATCGTCAAAGTAAACAATATCCCATCACATTTTTTTTGATTTTGTACCCCGGGATATCAGATTGTATCGTCAGAGTAAACGCTTTCTCATTACGTCTATTGATATTGTACCCGGATGTCAGATTGTATCGTCAGAGTAAAACGCTTTCCCATTACGTCTATTGATATTGTACCCGGATTTCAGATTGTATCGTCAGAGTAAAACGCTTTCCCATGACGTCTATTGATATTTTACCAGGATGTCAGATTGTATCGTCGGAGTAAACGCTTTCCCATTACGTCTATTGATATTGTACCCGGATGTCAGATTGTATCGTCATAGTAAACGCTTTCCCATTACGTCTATTGATATTGTACCCGGATGTCAGATTGTATCGTCAGAGTAAACGCTTTCCCATTACGTCTATTGATATTGTACCCGGTTATCAGATTGTATTGTCAGAGTAAACGCTTTCCCGTTACGTCTATTGATATTGTACCTGGATTTCAGATTGTATCGTCAGAGTAAACGCTTTCCCATTACGTCTGTTGGTATTGTACCTGGATTTCAGATTGTATCGTCAGAGTAAACGCTATCCCATTACGTCTATTGATATTGTACCTGGATATCAGATTGTATCGTCAGAGTAAACGCTATCCCATTACGTCTGTTGGTATTGTACCTGGATTTCAGATTGTATCGTCAGAGTAAACGCTTTCCCATTACGTCTGTTGGTATTGTACCTGGATTTCAGATTGTATCGTCAGAGTAAACGCTTTCCAATTACGTCTATTAATATTGTACCTGGATTTCAGATTGTATCGTCAGAGTAAACGCTTTCCTATTACGTTTATTGATATTGTACCCGGATGTCAGATTGTATCGTCAGAGTAAACGCTTTCCTATTACGTCTATTGATATTGTACCTGGATTTCAGATTGTATCGTAAGAGTAAACGCTATCCCATTACGTCTATTGATATTGTACCCGGATATCAGATTGTATCGTCAGAGTAAACGCTTTCCAAATACGTCTATTAATATTGTACCTGGATTTCAGATTGTATCGTAAGAGTAAACGCTATCCCATTACGTCTATTGATATTGTACCCGGATATCAGATTGTATCGTCAGAGTAAACGCTTTCCAAATACGTCTATTAATATTGTACCTGGATGTCAGATTGTATCGTAAGAGTAAACGCTTTCCCATTACGTCTATTGATATTGTACCCGGATATCAGATTGTATCGTCAGAGTAAACGCTTTCCAAATACGTCTATTAATATTGTACCTGGATGTCAGATTGTATCGTAAGAGTAAACGCTTTCCCATTACGTCTATTGATATTGTACCCGGATATCAGATTGTATCGTAAGAGTAAACGCTATCCCATTACGTCTATTGATATTGTACCCGGATGTCAGATTGAATCATCAGAGTAAACGCTATCCCATTACGTCTATTGATATTGTACCTGGATGTCAGATTGTATCGTCAGAGTAAACGCTATCCCATTACGTCTATTGATATTGTACCTGGATTTCAGATTGTATCGTCAGAGTAAACGCTTTCCAATTACGTCTATTAATATTGTACCTGGATTTCAGATTGTATCGTCAGAGTAAACGCTTTCCAATTACGTCTATTAATATTGTACCTGGATTTCAGATTGTATCGTCAGAGTAAACGCTTTCCCATTACGTCTATTGATATTGTACCTGGATGTCAGATTGTATCGTCAGAGTAAACGCTATCCCATTACGTCTATTGATATTGTACCCGGATGTCAGATTGTATCGTCAGAGTAAACGCTTTCCAATTACGTCTATTAATATTGTACCTGGATTTCAGATTGTATCGTCAGAGTAAACGCTTTCCCATTACGTCTATTGATATTGTACCCGGATGTCAGATTGTATCGTCAGAGTAAACGCTATCCCATTACGTCTATTAATATTGTACCCGGATGTCAGATTGTATCGTCAGAGTAAACGCTTTCCCATTACGTCTATTGATATTGTACCCGGATATCAGATTGTATCGTCAGAGTAAACGCTTTCCCATTACGTCTATTGATATTGTACCTGGATGTCAGATTGTATCGTCAGAGTAAACGCTATCCCATTACGTCTATTGATATTGTACCCGGATGTCAGATTGTATCGTCAGAGTAAACGCTTTCCAATTACGTCTATTAATATTGTGCCTGGATTTCAGATTGTATCGTCAGAGTAAACGCTTTCCCATTACGTCTATTGATATTGTACCCGGATGTCAGATTGTATCGTAAGAGTAAACGCTATCCCATTACGTCTATTGATATTGTACCCGGATGTCAGATTGTATCGTCAGAGTAAACGCTTTCCAATTACGTCTATTAATATTGTACCTGGATTTCAGATTGTATCGTCAGAGTAAACGCTTTCCCATTACGTCTATTGATATTGTACCCGGATGTCAGATTGTATCGTCAGAGTAAACGCTATCCCATTACGTCTATTAATATTGTACCTGGATATCAGATTGTATCGTCAGAGTAAACGCTATCCCATTACGTCTATTAATATTGTACCCGGATATCAGATTGTATCGTCAGAGTAAACGCTATCCCATTACGTCTATTAATATTGTACCCGGATATCAGATTGTATCGTCAGAGTAAACGCTATCCCATTACGTCTATTAATATTGTACCTGGATTTCAGATTGTATCGTCAGAGTAAACGCTATCCCATTACGTCTATTAATATTGTACCCGGATATCAGATTGTATCGTCAGAGTAAACGCTATCCCATTACGTCTATTAATATTGTACCTGGATTTCAGATTGTATCGTCAGAGTAAACGCTTTCCTATTACGTCTATTAATATTGTACCTGGATTTCAGATTGTATCGTCAGAGTAAACGCTTTCCAAATACGTCTATTAATATTGTACCTGGATTTCAGATTGTATCGTAAGAGTAAACGCTTTCCAAATACGTCTATTAATATTGTACCTGGATTTCAGATTGTATCGTCAGAGTAAACGCTTTCCAATTACGTCTATTGATATTGTACCCGGATGTCAGATTGAATCATCAGAGTCGACGATTTTACATTACGCTTTTTTTTTTAAATTTTCTATCCGGTTATTAAAGTCTATTGTCAGGTAGACTGTTTTTTTTATTTGTAGTCGGATATCAGAGTGTTTCGTCACAGAAGATAGTTTCCATTCCAATTGCTCCGGTTTTTGTTGAATAAAATGTGGTCATTGTTCCGTTTTATAAAGATTGGTTTTATAAATCATAGACTGGACATAGCCTGCTGACTCTACAAAGTGTGGTCATTCGTCTGAAAACTGCTTACTGAAGTTTGGTTGTCGATGTACGTGTGTGTAATAAAATGCGTATTACTAAAATATATTTTAGTGTAAAATAAGTGTCTATATTTTCTCAACGTTATTATTCAATTGTTTCATTCACCTTTAGTTTAATTATTAAATTTTGACTGGTCAAACTTTTGTATCAGTTTCCGGTAAAGACTTCATTATTATTGAGATTACAAGTACCGTAAGAGAATAACGGTATTGCTACTATTAAACTTAATAAAATGTGGAAAATAAATAAATAAATAAATAAATAAATAACTTTTAATAAATTTTACATAATTAAAAAAAATCCGCAATACTCGTAATACATCATCATCATCATCATCATCATCACTGCCTTTTTTGCCCTAAAAAATAATATTTTTCTCCATAGAACGATCAATGGACTTCAAACATAAAAGACAAAACGCGAGATTGAAAAATTAATGTTTAAAAAAATGAAAAAATTAAAAAATCACATATATCAATATACATCTTACCTTCAAGAAAATACAATATCACAAATATAAGAAAGATGCGATCTGTTTTCATACTGAACGATTTCGTGACTTGAAATATAATTGTCACTTTCTTTACCAGTTTGTTGCAGGTACTTTATATAAATGTAAACATGAATTGTGTATATATTCTATTGTTTAATGTATGATTACGTAGTCGTTATTTGGTACAATTTATGTTGAACACAAAGATGTCCAGATTACCGTCAACACTACACGATAGATCAATATCGACGTCACCGAATAATAAAGATTTTTTTACAGAAAAGATATTATTAAATTTTTATTGACATTCTTCACTAAAGAAAATTGATCGCAAGAAAGAAAAAAAGTTTGATAAGTTTTTATCACGTGATGTAATTTTAAAAAAAATTAATTTAAGAATTTATAGTTATATTATAGGTTTACAGTTAAAATAAATTTATTTTACAGCAATAACACACGTAGCGTTGTTATACTTGTATTTAATACGTATCTTCTAACACTGTTACAGCATACCAGTTTTTATAATATTGAAACTGTTTTCCTAAATACACTAAGACATTTTTAAAAAACTATTTGTCAATACCAGTTGTGTATTTATATAGTTAAAATTACATCGTTGTGTCAACAAAATAATCTTTTTGACATTTTCATGGCTTCTTTAAGTGTACTTTATAAACTACAATGGTTCTGCTAATTAAATTTAAGTCGACGTATAACATGTAGCCCAAAAAATACCCGATAAATAATATTACAAATACCTACGTGTGATAAAAAGTTGTTACAGGTTTACAAATCAATATACATGTATCATATATATATATATATATATATATATATATATATATATATATATATATATATATATTAATATAAAAAATCAATTAAAATTTTGAAAGGTGCAGTTTAATTTTTTTTTGGTACTTTTTGAATGGGCTCTGACAACATGAATAATGTTTGAATCATTAAAACGTAGCTGTTTTAAAAAGGCGTTTAGGGAAAACGATACAAGCGTTTGTAGTTTTACGACAGTTTGAGAAACTCAGAATAGCAGCATGAAAATATTTGGTTTTGCAACGGCCAGTTTAGGAAATCTGGGAAATCAATGTAAATGTATGTGGTTTGGATATGTTTAGTAAACGAAAGGAAACAAAATGAAAACTTGTGGTTTCGCAAAAATAGGAAAGCATTACAAAAATATGTGGTTTTGTAATAGTTAAAATATTGCAGGAAAACAATCTGAAAGTTTATGGTTTGGCAATAACAAGATAAACGTAGGGATGTAACATAATTGTATGTCATTGGGAAGAAACTTTGAAAAGCAAAACGAAAACATGCGGTGTGTCAATAGTTTGGAGAACGCATGTCCGCAATACTAAAGTACGTAAACTGACACTCGTGTCAAAAAACTATGAAAAGTAACACGAAGTATGTAGTTTGTCTGAAACTTAGGTAGAATCACAACAGCACGAAAGTATGTAAATTAAAAGTCGTTTCTAGAAATGTATAAAACAAAACCAAAGTATATATAGTTTATCAAAAGTTTCGGATACGTAAAAACGAAAGTATGTAGTTTAGCAACTAAAAGAGAAAAGCGTTTCCTAGTAGTATTGTAGTAAACTCTGACTGATCAGACCAACGAATCAAACAACCAATCAATCAACAACTAACAAATCAACCAACCAATCAATCAACAACCAACAAATCAACCAACTAATCAATCAACAACCAACAAATCAACTAACCAATCAATCAACAAATAAATAAACTAACTAACCGATCAAGAAAACCAACAAATCAGCCAACCAATCAATCAACAACCAACAAATCAACCAACCAATCAATCAACAACAACTAATCAACCAACCGATCAATAAAAAAACCAACAAATCAACCAACCAATCAGTCAACAACCAACCAATCAACCCACCAATTTATCAGCAACCAACAAATCAACCAACCAAAAACAACTTTTTCAACCATATAATCACATATCATGGACTAACTAATCCTGGATTTTAGATGAAAATCAAGATATTTTTCTTATTTTTTCTCTCCACTTTAAGAGTTTACCATTCGTTTATAAGCTGATACATATAAGCCGCGCTAAGTTTCCGCTACAGTTGGTACGCAAAGTATCGAAGCCCTGAAATAAAGGTTTGAAATTCTTCCACAAATTATCTGTGTTTTCTCCCCTTTTTCCAATTTTCATGTGCAATTTGAGTGTTATTCAATAACATTAAACTGGAAATGCATTATTGTATAAATTAGGTATATATCTATTTACATTTTAATAAACTTTTTATCTTGTTCGACATGTATCCAAAAACATGACAAAAGAAGACAAATTCTTGGATTGTTCTAAGTATAAATATGAGATTTGACATGTATATTGATTTTACTTATTTTGGACGTATATATTAACAATAAGATTTCCATTGCTGTGTTTCTATAAATATAGCGTTTTACCCTAAACATGTTTCACGAAATATCCAACACAGATTACAGTTTATAGAAAATTTTAACCTTATTGTGAATTCTAAAGTGACGACATTATGTTTGTATTTACAATTCATTGTTTTCTTTATTCAACACACACACACACACACACACACACACACACACACACACACGTGGCTCCCGCCCGCGTGTGCGCGCGAATAAACTGTTCTTTTAACAATGTAATTAACAATATGATAAAAGTGAGTTCTTTTTGTAATGACTGATAATCTACATTGAATTCAAATGGCTTATATTTCTTTGATTAAATCAAGCATACTTTATTTTTATTAAATCGTATATTTGTATTTCGGTATGTGTATATTCAGGTGGTATAGTTATTTTTGTTAAGTTTTTTAGTATCAGCCTGACGTCAGATAGTGTGACGCGAGCTTTTGTGGAAGCTTCGTGGGTGTGTGTTTATTGAGTTATTTAGAAATAAAGTTAATGGGTCAGATTACCAAAATTTGTATTAAGAATAAATTCAAATATTTGTCAAAAAACAATGTGGGTTTTTTTTATTATACATTATAATTGCTCTTTTCACGATATGCTCTATCAAGTGACCTTTATAGAATAAATACGAAGTACAATAAAAAACTGTCAGGATTGACTTTTATTTTTGAAGTCACTCAAAGAAAAGAGAAGTACAAATTGCTTTTCTTTCGCATTTTCTGTGATCTGTAGTTTTTCAGCTTTCATGTATTCTCAGGTTCAAACATTTACTGTATAAAAAATTATTTTTCTTTTTATAAAGTTCACAAGTGTTTCAGTTGGTTTATTCACGATTGTCCCTATATTAAAAATCCAGGTAGATTTTAGGTGGAAAAAATAGGGACAATCATAAAACATTAAATGTATAAAAAGTTTTTTTTTCTTTTTATATAGTTCACAAGTGTTTCAGTTTTGATAATGTTTGTATTGTAACAGCAAATCTTTCTGTTTTGTTTTCAACTAGTTCACATATATGTGATTTCCGTGGGAAGTCTATAATCTCTCTCGTCAAGGGCTATTACAATAAAGACAATACTAAGTAAACAATGATATATACAAGTATGAACTATCAATAAGTATAGATATATCAATCCGTCTGACACGTTGTGATCACACTAGTTATAGATAAATCAATTTGTCTGACACGTTGTGATCACACTAGTTATAGACAAATCAATCTGTATGACACGTTGTGATCACACTAGTTATAGATAAATCAATCTGTATGACACGTTGTGATCACACTAGTTATAGATAAATCAATCTGTATGACACGTTGTGATCACACTAGTTATAGATAAATCAATCTGCATGACACGTTTTGATAACACTAGTTATAGACAAATCAATCTGCATGACACGTTGTGATCACACTAGTTATAGATATATCAATCTGTTTGACACGTTGTGATCACACTAGTTATAGACAAATCAATCTGCATGACACGTTGTGATAACACTAGTTATAGACAAATCAATCTGTATGACACGTTGTAATAACACTAGTTATAGACAAATCAATCTGTCTGACACGTTGTGATCACACTAGTTATAGACATATCAATCTGTTTGACACGTTGTGGTCATACTAGTTATAGATATATCAATCTGTTTGACACGTTGTGATCACACTAGTTTTAGATATATCAATCTGTTTGACACGTTGTGATCACACTAGTTATAGACAAATCAATCTGTCTGACACGTTGTGATAACACTAGTTATAGACAAATCAATCTGTTTGACACGTTGTGATCACACTAGTTATAGACATATCAATCTGTTTGACACGTTGTGGTCATACTAGTTATAGATAAATCAATTTGTCTGACACGTTGTGATCACACTAGTTATAGACAAATCAATCTGTTGGACACGTTGTGATCACACTAGTTATAGACATATCAATCTGTCTGACACGTTGTGATCACTTTAGTTATAGACAAATCAATCTGCATGACACGTTGTGATCACACTAGTTATAGACGAATCAATCTGTTTGACACGTTGTGGTCATACTAGTTATAGACAAATCAATCTGTCTGACACGTTGTGATCACTTTAGTTACAGACAAATCAATCTGCATGACACGTTGTGATCACACTAGTTATAGACATATCAATCTGTTTGACACGTTGTGGTCATACTAGTTATAGATAAATCAATTTGTCTGACACGTTGTGATCACACTAGTTATAGACAAATCGATTTGTTTGACACGTTGTGATCACACTAGTTATAGATATATCAGTCCGTCTGACACGTTGTGATCACTTTAGTTATAGACAAATCAATCTGTATGACACGTTGTGATCACACTAGTTATAGACATATCAATCTGTTTGACACGTTGTGATCACACTAGTTATAGATACATCAATCCGTCTGACACGTTGTGATCACTTTAGTTATAGACAAATCAATCTGTTTGATAGGTTGTGATCACACTAGTTATAGATATATCAATCTGTTTGACACGTTGTGGTCACACTAGTTATAGACAAATCAATGTTGATAGGTTGTGGTCACACTAGTTATAGACAAATCAATCTGTTTGACACGTTGTGGTCATACTAGTGATAGATAAATCGATTTGTTTGACACGTTGTGATCACACTAGTTATAGATATATCAATCCGTCTGACACGTTGTGATCACTTTAGTTATAGACAAATCAATCTGCATGACACGTTGTGATCACACTAGTTATAAACGAATCAATCTGTTTGACACGTTGTGGTCATACTAGTTATAGACAAATCAATCTGTCTGACACGTTGTGATCACTTTAGTTACAGACAAATCAATCTGCATGACACGTTGTGATAACACTAGTTATAGACAAATCAATCCGTCTGACACGTTGTGATCACACTAGTTATAGACGAATCAATCTGTTTGACAAGTTGTGGTCATACTAGTTATAGATAAATCGATTTGTTTGACACGTTGTGATCACACTAGTAATAGATATATCAATCTGTTGGACACGTTGTGATCACACTAGTTATAGACATATCAATCTGTATGACACGTTGTGATCACACTAGTTATAGACATATCAATCTGTTTGACACGTTGTGGTCACACTAGTTATAGATATATCAATCTGTTTGACATGTTGTGGTCACACTAGTTATAGACAAATCAATTCGTCTGACACGTTGTGATCACTTTAGTTATAGACAAATCAATCTGTATGACACTTTGTGATCACACTAGTTATAGACATATCAATCTGTTTGACACGTTGTGGTCACACTAGTTATAGATACATCAATCCGTCTGACACGTTGTGATCACTTTAGTTATAGACAAATCAATCTGCATGACACGTTGTGATCACACTAGTTATAGACGAATCAATCTGTTTGACACGTTGTGGTCATACTAGTTATAGACAAATCAATCTGTCTGACACGTTGTGATCACTTTAGTTACAGACAAATCAATCTGCATGACACGTTGTGATCACACTAGTTATAGACATATCAATCTGTTTGACACGTTGTGGTCATACTAGTTATAGATAAATCAATTTGTCTGACACGTTGTGATCACACTAGTTATAGATAAATCGATTTGTTTGACACGTTGTGATCACACTAGTTATAGATATATCAGTCCGTCTGACACGTTGTGATCACTTTAGTTATAGACAAATCAATCTGTATGACATGTTGTGATCACACTAGTTATAGACATATCAATCTGTTTGACACGTTGTGATCACACTAGTTATAGATACATCAATCCGTCTGACACGTTGTGATCACTTAAGTTATAGACAAATCAATCTGTTTGATAGGTTGTGATCACACTAGTTATAGACGAATCAATCTGTTTGACACGTTGTGGTAACACTAGTTATAGATAAATCAATCTGTTTGATAGGTTGTGATCACACTAGTTATAGACAAATCAATCTGTTTGACACGTTGTGGTCACACTAGTTATAGATAAATCAATCTGTTTGATAGGTTGTGATCACACTAGTTATAGACAAATCAATCTGTTTGACACGTTGTGATCACACTAGTTATAGATAAATCGATTTGTTTGACACGTTGTGATCACACTAGTTATAGATATATCAGTCCGTCTGACACGTTGTGATCACTTTAGTTATAGACAAATCAATCTGTATGACACGTTGTGATCACACTAGTTATAGACATATCAATCTGTTTGACACGTTGTGATCACACTAGTTATAGATACATCAATCCGTCTGACACGTTGTGATCACTTTAGTTATAGACAAATCAATCTGTTTGATAGGTTGTGATCACACTAGTTATAGATATATCAATCTGTTTGACACGTTGTGGTCACACTAGTTATAGACAAATCAATCTGTTTGACACGTTGTGATCACACTAGTTATAGACGAATCAATTTGTTTGACACGTTGTGGTCATACTAGTTATAGATAAATCGATTTGTTTGACACGTTGTGATCACACTAGTTATAGATATATCAATCCGTCTGACACGTTGTGATCACTTTAGTTATAGACAAATCAATCTGTATGACATGTTGTGATCACACTAGTTATAGATAAATCAATTTGTCTGGCACGTTGTGATCACACTAGTTATAGATATATCAATCCGTCTGACACGTTGTGATCACTTTAGTTATAGACAAATCAATGTGTTTGACACGTAGTGATCACTTTAGTTATAGACAAATCAATCTGTATGACATGTTGTGATCACACTAGTTATAGATAAATCAATTTGTCTGGCACGTTGTGATCACACTAGTTATAGATATATCAATCCGTCTGACACGTTGTGATCACTTTAGTTATAGACAAATCAATTTTTTGACACGTTGTGATCACACTAGTTATAGACAAATCAATCTGTCTGACACGTTGTGATCACACTAGTTATAGATAAATCAATCTGTTTGACACGTTGTGATCACACTAGTTATAGATAAATCAATTTGTCTGACACGTTGTGATCAAACTAATTATAGACAAATCAATCTGTCTGACAGGTTGTAATCACACTAGTTATAGACATATCAATCTGTTTGACACGTTGTGATCACACTAGTTTTAGAAATATCAATCTGTTTGACACGTTGCGATCACACTAGTTATAGATATATCAATTTGTCTGACACGTTGTGATCACACTAGTTATAGATACATCAATCCCTCTGACACGTTGTGATTACTTTAGTTATAGACAAATCAACCTGTATGACACGTTGTGATCACACTAGTTATAGATATATCAATCTGTTTGACAGGTTGTGATCACACTAGTTATAGATATATCAATGTGTTTGACACGTTGTGATCACACTAGTTATAGATATATCAATCTGTTTCACACGTTGTGATCACACTAGTTATAGATATATCAATCTGTATGACAGGTTTTGATCACACTAGTTATAGATATATCAATCTGTTTGACACGTTGTGATCACTTTAGTTATAGACAAATCAATTTGTTTGACACGTTGTGATAACACTACTTATAGACAAATCAATCTGTCTGACACGTTGTGATCACACAATTTATAGATATATCAATTCGTCTGACACGTTGTGATCACTTTAGTTATAATCAAATCAATTTGTTTGACACGTTGTGATCACACTAGTTATAGGGAAATCAATTCGTCTGACACGTTGTGATCACTTTAGTTATAATCAAATCAATCTGTTTGACACGTTGTGATCACACTAGTTATAGAGAAATCAATTCGTCTGACACGTTTTGATCACTTTAGTTATAATCAAATCAATTTGTTTGACACGTCGTGATCACACTAGTTATAGAGAAATCAATCTGTATGACACTTAGTGATCACACTAGTTATAGATATATCAATCTGTTTGACAGGTTGTTATCACACTAGTTATAGATAAATCAATTTGTCTGACACGTTGTGATCACACTAGTTATAGATATATCAATCCGTCTGACACGTTGTGATCACACTAGTTGTAGATAAATCAATTTGTCTGACACGTTGTGATCACACTAGTTATAGATATATCAATCTGTATGACAGGTTGTGATCACACTAGTTATAGATAAATCAATCTGTATGACACGTTGTGATCACTTTAGTTATAGATATATCAATCCGTCTGACACGTTGTGATCACACTAGTTATAGATAAATCAATTTGTCTGACACGTTGTGATCACACTAGTTATAGATATATCAATCCGTCTGACACGTTGTGATCACACTAGTTATAGATAAATCAATTTGTCTGACACGTTGTGATCACACTAGTTATAGATATATCAATCTGTATGACACGTTGTGATCACACTAGTTATAGATATATCAATCCGTCTGACAGTTTGTGATCACACTAGTTATAGACAAATCAATCTGTCTGACACGTTGTGATCACACTAGTTATAGACAAATCAATCTGTATGACACGTTGTGATCAAACTATTAATAGACAAATCAATCTGTTTTACACGTAGTGATCACACTAGTTATAGACAAATCAATCTGTTTGACACGTTGTGATCACACTAGTTATAGACAAATCAATCTGTTTGACACGTTGTGATCACACTAGTTATAGACAAATCATTCTGTCTGACACGTTGTGATCACACTAGTTATAGATAAATCAATCTGTTTGACACGTTGTGATCACACTAGTTATAGATAAATCAATCTGTCTGACACGTTGTGATCACACTAGTTATAGACAAATCAATCTGTTTGACACGTTGTGATCACTTTAGTTATAGACAAATCAATTTTATTGAATGACTTGATTCAAATAGTGATTTCTACTTAATTTTTAATCAGTGTAAGTTGTTTATTTTATTATTACTATGTTCGCGTTACTGTCGACACCAATTATTTCATTCTGTGGAGGAATTTTCACTTGCCTTTTAACATCTCATATCAAAAGACTGTCTTTACAGACAACAACATATCTTCATCAAGTTAAACTCCTTTAATGAAAACATAACACTGTTGACTTGAACTAATACTTGGCCAATTATTTCTGGATTTTGATTTGATGCTCTGTAAAACAATTAACGAACAAATTAATGTGAAATATCCGGAAAATGTGCCATCAAAGTATAAACATGTATTATAACAATTTAAGAGTACCTGTAAAGATGTTTTGTTTTGACTTTTACTTTTCTACAAACTTAAATATAGATTTATCGAAAATTTCAGAGAAATAAATAAGACTATCTGTGAATTTATGTTAAAACAGATCACCAGTTCGGATATGGTTACCCTATCGTGGCGCCATATAGCACCCACAGAGTATTATAAACTCATAAATAAATAAAAATATATATTTAAATAATAATAATAATAATAATAATAATAAGAAGAAGAAGAAGAAGAAGAAGAAGAAGAAAATACGAAAAATTATTTTTTAACGTTGGCGACCAAATGGATCTTTTATAAAGCATGTATGAATTTACTTAGAATATTTGATTTTTTTTCTTTTTTTTTTGAGTTTTCGCTTCTTACTTTGTTTTCACACACACACACACACACACACACACACACACACACACACACACACACACACCTTGACACTTATTATGTACTAATTGTTTTCAAAATTAACACAGGTCATTGTGTCAATACTGGTAAAATTTCATAAATCGCTCGATACTCTAAAAGGAATCCTTTCGGAAGATAGGTTTTTCTAACAAAAGAATACTGGCAGTTTAAGTATTATTGTTACAAAGTTTTGCCATGGAAACTGATTTTCAATTCTCGATAAAAGACAGAAAATAATTTGTCGATCTTAATTATTGTTTTGGATTGGTTATCTAAAAATACCTACGGTTTCTCGCATATATAGTAGGCTTGTGTTGAACAGGACACGTCATTCCACTGGAAGTCCACCTTTGGGTTCAAATGTACACAGTCTTCATAATGATAAGAATCACTCGGGTTTCCTGTCTCCCTGATCGCTCTTCATCCATTTGAACACCCCCTCTACCTCAGTATCTGATCCTCCAACCCAGTATCCATATCCTTTCGGAGCTAATCAGAAAATGATTTAGTGTTTAAATTCTGCATTAGTTTTCTTTAAATTCCAGTATAGTGTTTTTACAGATAAAATGCATCAATACGATAATATCTATGCCTATTGGGTTTTTTTGTTTTGTTTAAAGTTTTACAGTCTTAAAATATAATCAGACGACAGTGGCCATCGTTGACAAAAAAGTGCCTTGATCATAACATCAATATTGACTTACCATCCATACCCAAGTTCCATATTTCATAAACATTATTATTCTCTAGATAACGCTCAATTGTTTTTCTTATCATTACACAATATTTAAAAATAAAAATCTTTGAGCTCACAGATCTTGTACGCTCTGTATATATAGCCAGTATGCGTGTTTTTAAAAATCCAGATCTTTAAAAAGTTCTGTAGATGTAATTTTTGAGAATAATTCTTCATAACGGGCAATGATCATGATTAATACATGTGTCTTATACCACTTTTTTAATTTAATCATAAAAATACATTTGATTGGTTAAACACGAAATCATACCATCCGATACCTTTTCCATGGTAAAACGGTCGCCTGAACGGGTTATACGGATACCACGTGAACGGGTAATACGGATACCATATGAAAGGGTAATACGGATGGTCTAACGTATCGAGTAATGACTGCCTCCTTGTACTGCTTCAGGTATTGCGGTATAATTTTTTACCCGTTGGTCTTCAAAAAAGCGACAAAAGTAATAAACGATTTTTTATTTCATACAGTACGGAATATTTTAAAATTCAAATTTTATGGCTGTTGTTTAGAAAATAAAATACAAAAGTCAAGTGTGATAACTTCGTTTCTACGGCTAAAGGGGAACAACTCTCATAGAAACGTTGACCAAAGTGGTAAACATTGCCATTTATCCCCGTAGCAGCAACAGTTTCCTTTCCACAGAAGTCAAAGACCAAAGATGTAATAAATTCGTTATTCTGGATTTTCCCGGGAATCGGTGCTTCAGGAAATACGAAACCCAGGACGGTCATACCATCACGTATACCCCGGGAAAATCCCGAACGATGAATTTATTACCACTTTGGTCTGATAAAATCGACATTTGAAATCCTAAGATTATGAAGGTCTAATATAGACAACCTTCTTGTTTGCTTTCTGTGTATTTTCTGGTATACATTTTGTTCTTTTTTCGATGATTTCGTCATCGTCAAAACATTTCACCATTTTGCAGACGGCATTTCTATCAGAGTTGTTCCCCTTTGACCGTAGATACGAAGTTATCAATCTTCGAATTTCGTATTTTATTTTCTAAACAACACACATAAAATTTGAATTGAAAAATATCATGTAATTAAAGAAATAAAAAATCGTTTATCACTTTTGTCGCTTTTTTAAAGACCAGTAGGTTTTTTGAAGACAAACAGGTTGAAATTTTAGAGAAATGCCTAAAGCAGGACAAACTCGATAGGTTAGACCTTCCGTATTACCCTGTTAAATACCTGACTAGTAAATACTAGGATATTGTAACAGACGATACGATACCTAAAGCGTAGTGTGTTGTAACAGATGATACGATACCTAAAGCGTAGTGTGTTGTAACAGATGATACGATACCTAAAGCGTAGTGTGTTGTAACAGACGATACGATACCTAAAGCGTAGTGTGTTGTAACAGATGATACGAAACCTAAAGCGTCGTGTGTTGTAACAGATGATACGATACCTAAAGCGTAGTGTGTTGTAGCAGACGATACGATACCTAAAGCGTAGTGTGTTGTAACAGATGATACGATACCTAAAGCGTAGTGTGTTGTAGCAGACGATACGATACCTAAAGCGTCGTGTGTTGTAACAGACGATACGATACCTAAAGCGTAGTGTGTTGTAACAGATGATACGATACCTAAAGCGTAGTGTGTTGTAACAAATGACACGATACCTAAAGCGTAGTGTGTTGTAACAGACGATACGATACCTAAAGCGTAGTGTGTTGTATCAGATGATATGATACCTAAAGCGTAGTGTGTTGTAACAAATGACACGATACCTAAAGCGTAGTGTGTTGTAGCAGACGATACGATACCTAAAGCGTCGTGTGTTGTAACAGACGATACGATACCTAAAGCGTAGTGTGTTGTATCAGATGATACGATACCTAAAGCGTAGTGTGTTGTAACAGATGATACGATTCCTAAAGCGTAGTGTGTTGTAACAGATGATACGATACCTAAAGCGTAGTGTGTTGTTACAGATGATACGATACCTAAAGCGTAGTGTGTTGTAACAGATGATACGATACCTAAAGTGTAGTGTGTTGTAACAGATGATACGATTCCTAAAGCGTAGTGTGTTGTATCAGATGATTCGATACCTAAAGCGTAGTGTGTTGTAACAGATGATTCGATACCTAAAGCGTAGTGTGTTGTAACAGATGATACGATACCTAAAGCGTAGTGTGTTGTAACAGATGATACGATACCTAAAGCGTTGTGTGTTGTAACAGATGATACGATACCTAAAGTGTAGTGTGTTGTAACCGATGATACGATACCTAAAGCGTCGTGTGTTGTAACCGACGATACGATACCTAAAGCGTAGTGTGTTGTATCAGATGATACGATACCTAAAGCGTAGTGTGTTGTAACAGATGATACGATTCCTAAAGCGTAGTGTGTTGTAACAGATGATACGATACCTAAAGCGTAGTGTGTTGTTACAGATGATACGATACCTAAAGCGTAGTGTGTTGTAACAGATGATACGATACCTAAAGTGTAGTGTGTTGTAACAGATGATACGATTCCTAAAGCGTAGTGTGTTGTAACAGATGATTCGATACCTAAAGCGTAGTGTGTTGTAACAGATGATTCGATACCTAAAGCGTAGTGTGTTGTAACAGATGATACGATACCTTAAGCGTAGTGTGTTGTAACAGATGATACGATACCTAAAGCGTTGTGTGTTGTAACAGATGATACGATACCTAAAGTGTAGTGTGTTGTAACCGATGATACGATACCTGAACGTAGTTGTAACAGATGATACGATACCTGAAGAGTAGTGTATTCTTGCTTCTTGCTTGATAAAATTATTTTCATCACTTGACTCTATCTCTGCTAAGTATGCACCATATAACGAAATACAAAGGACCTAGTGAAATGCAAAATTTATTAAAACGTCACCATAAATACAAAACTAGAAATAGAGATATATCATTTAAACTTTGAAATAAAAGCTGACACAATGCCTGGATGAGTAGCTGGAGATACGAAACTTTAAAAGACATCATCATCATCATCATCATCATCATCATCATCATCATCATCATCAATCATCATCATCATCATCATCATCATCGTCGTCGTCGTCGTCCTTACCACCACCACCACCACCACCACCACCACCTTCATCATCATCATCATCATCATCATCATCATCATCATCATCATCATCATCATCATCGTCGTCATCGTCCTCACCACCACCACCACCACCTGCAGCGGCAGCACCACCACCACCACCACCACCACCATCATCATCATCATCATCATCATCATCAGCAGCAGCAGCAGCAGCAGCAGCAGCAGCAACAGTATCATCAGCATCATCATCATTTTCTTCTTCTTCTTCTTTTTCTTCTTCTTCTTCTTCTTCTTTTTCTTCTTCTTCTTCTTCTTCTTCTTCTTCTTCTTCCTACAGCAGCAGTAAAAATCTTATGCAGTAGATAAAAAATGTCTTCGCCCATTGCCGAATCTGTACCTTCACCATTAAAGTTATAGTGCCAAACACATTTAACAGTGTATAAACATAATAAATGGTAATTCAATTAAAATTTACACAGATAATGACAAGATAAGGTTATCACAGTATCTGTGACTTAAAAATCAAATCACACCAACCCCATAAACCTTATTCTTATGAAGAATCACCAAAAATCAAATACATACATGTAGTAAGTAAAAATAAAACAAACCTCAGCTTCACCCCAGTCAGAAAGCATACCGGTAAACAAGTAACACGATTCATTATATCTTATCCAACCATTTCGACATTGACCATTCACTACAAAATAAACGATTTGAGCAAGAAATACGTGGTAATATACTAGTATCTACATCATATTATTACAAGTCGACGTTTATTACGCCTATCATGATCACCGTTCGGATAGAACCAAATATGAGAAAGTCCGCTTTTCATATTTCAAAATTTAGCGGTTTTCTATGGTTGACTCAAACATACCAGAGTTGACAAAATAAATATAAAAAATCATGACTTGGCTAAAAACACTGTTCCACCAAATATCCACCTCCACCAAATATCCACCTCCACCAAATATTATCAACCTTCACCAAATATCCACCTTCACCAAATATCAACCTCCACCAAAAATTATCCACCTTCATCAAATATCCACCTCCACTAAATATCCACCGTCACCTAATATCCACCTCCACCAAATATTATCAACCTTCACCAAATATCCTCCGTTACCTAATATCCACCTCCATCAAATATCCACCTTCACCTGATACCCACCTCCACCAAAAATCCACCGTCACCAAATATCCACCTCCACCTAATATCCACCTTCACCAAATATCCACCTTCACCTACTATGAACCTCCACCAAATATTATCCACCTTCACCAAATATCCACCTCCACCAAATATCCACCTTCACCTACTATGAACCTCCACCAAATATTATCCACCTTCACCTAATATCCACCTCCACCAAATATCCACCGTCACCTAATATCCACCTCCACCAAATATTATCAACCTTCACTAAATATCCACCTTCACCTAATATCCACCTCCACCAAATATCCACCGTCACCTAATATCCACCTCAACCAAATATTATCAACCTTCACCAAATATCCATCTTCACCTTATATCCACCTCTACCAAATATTATCCACCTTCACCAAATATCAACCTTCACCAAATATCCGCCGTCACCTAATATCCACCTCCACCAAATATTATCAACCTTCACCAAATATCCACCGTCACCTAATATCCACCTCCACCAAATATTATCAACCTTCACCAAATATCCATCTTCACCTTATATCCACCTCCACCAAATATTATCAACCTTCACCAAATATCCACCGTCACCTAATATCCACCTCCACCAAATATTATCCACCTTCACCAAATATCAACCTTCACCAAATATCCGCCGTCACCTTATATCCACCTCCACCAAATATTATCAACCTTCACCAAATATCCGCCGTCACCTAATATCCACCTCCACCAAATATTATCAACCTTCACCAAATATCCACCGTCACCTAATATCCACCTCCACCAAATATTATCAACCTTCACCAAATATCCATCTTCACCTTATATCCACCTCTACCAAATATTATCCACCTTCACCAAATATCAACCTTCACCAAATATCCGCCGTCACCTAATATCCACCTCCACCGAATATTGGAGCCATAAACATATTCAACTTACAGAACCTTTTTGTGTGGCTCTCTATTGGTAAACTTGAGATTTCCAGTTATAAGAACAGTGGGCGTGATTATCACAATAACTTAACAAACTTATATATCCTCGTATTAATATTAAAAATTCTAAAACGAGGTTATAAATCGAAATCTTATTGAATGCCTTACCTTCACTGATGAATATCGTCAAAACTGTTAAAATAATTCTCGAATTCATTTCACTCCTATACCTGTACATGATTTGTACAATAAGTGAATGGTCTAGATAAATTCGGTAAAGCGAGTTTTCTATTTTACTGATAAGATCGTGTTCGGATATTGTTAAAATATTTAGGGCAACTAAAAACAGGCTTCGTTTTGTTAGATGGTATAAGGACATACTTTATACATCTGGGATGAATTGGTCTGCTTTGTTCTGTAGAAATTTAAAGTTTCATTTAACATAAAAGTAAAATAAAGAAGTAAAACCATAAAACATAAGATCAGTAATACGTATTTATTTGCTGATCATCCAATAACCTGCTTTTATTTTCTTGATCAACTTTTAGATCAATAGTCAGGGTTATATAACCAAACTTTTTGTACAAATTATGTTGATTTCGAGCAGGCAAAAAAATTCAATTCAATTCAATTCAATTCAATAATCTTTATTGGCTTTAAACCTATACAGTCTATAGCCACATATACATCCAAGGTGGCAAATATAAAGCCTTAATTAAACATACAAGTAATGTATATTGAATCTATAGTACATGTATAGATATATAATCATTATAATAACTTACAGAGTATTCAAAACATTTTCACGAAGTTTAAATGCATGGAATAGATATAAAGGTAGTTTGTTTAAAACAGTTGAAGATGACGATGAATGGAGACAATTAAACTTGTTTATATTTGGCCAATGATAGTACCATTTAGTTAAATATTTCCTTCTCAGATTGATATACATGGGACATATTAATAAAAAGTGATATTCTGTTTTAACAACATTCATGGAACAACATTTACATAATCGTAAATTTCTGTCAATATTTTCATAGCGACCAGTCTCAATAGCTAAACTGTGTGATGAAATTCTAAAACTAGTAGAAAGATATATAAGATTAGAGTTATCAATACATTCTAAAAAAATTTCTATTTTAAGTTCCTGTTTAAACATCTGGCAATAACACAGCTTATTACATAGACGTATTTGATTTAACCATAACTGTTTATATTGATCTTGTAATATGGTTTTTAAAACATTAAAATTTGGAATAAAAAAAATCCTGTTGCAACCAAACATATGACATACCTAGAGAGTCTAACAATTGTTTAACCTGAGAAGCCCAATTTAAACCATTATAATAGAAAACAGAAAACATAACGGGAATGCAGTTGTAAAGTCAATATTCCCGATACACGTAATCCTTTATTGATCACGGTCGCTAACTAACAACAAAAGCTGGTATAATTATTATCGGCATCAAACCTTGATATACTATAAACATAAAGCAGTAGTGTATTTTTGTTACAAATTATTTTTAGCCAGTATTTTAACATCCTTAATTTGCGATAATAGGATAGAGGAAATCTCCCCAACTCACCTACACCGCTGCAAAAAAATTAGAAATGATAATAATAAAAATATATAAATAAATAAATAAAATGAATAAAAGGACGTAACAAGAATTGATTGGTTTGACAAAAGTCAATGACGTAAAATGTGCAATATTTAGGTTTTAGAAAACATAAGATTAGAACATGAAGCATTCTTTAAATACCAAATTTTTGGAATTAAATTCTAAAGCACTGTCTTCGACATTATCACTATAATCATAAAATATACATCTGAAAAAAACTGTATAAGATATAAAATAACCAAATTACTCAACATATCCGTTTTTTTCTAACAAGAAAACATTTAAATATGAAATTTTGTGCAAAACATAAATTCACACACCCGTGAGTACATGTTTTCTTGACGTCAGATTTGTCATTGTTGAACATGCGGGTTTGCCGAAGAAGGGATCGGTGTGGATGTCTTTTTTTATGTCATTAATGGATAGCTGATAGATTAAAAACCTGACAGACATTCATTAAACCATATGTTATAATAGATAATTAAAAACAATTCTGTTTGTGTTATTTATTTTTTAAATACTTGTTAACACTAGCTCTTTATCTCTACTTATTATATATTTAACTCTGTTTTTATTTCTAAAGAGCCATAAGTTTGTCATAAATGGGACGACACTAATACACATAACAATTATAAGAGAGAGTTGCATTTGTTTTTGTATTCTTATAACCACTGGCGCAGTTTGTCATACTCGTTTTATCCTCCCCGATTAGAAGCAACATAAAATCCTTTTTCAATGTTTCAAATATTACCATTGGACATTTGAGCAGAACCTTTATTTTTCATTACCTGATATACGACATAAACCATCATACATCTAACATTACTTATCAGTCAAGTATGTATACCCTAGGATAGTGAACAATGATTTTTTCTCTCAGTATGTAATTCTGTAAAATTCTCCAGAAAATCTGGACGGATGACCATGAAAGTTGTATGCTTATGATTATAAGGATGCTGAGTATCAGAATATAATTCTGGATGGGGAAACCAAATAAGAGAAAAAGAGTTAAATCGTCAAATTCCAATCCCTTCCTCAAATGTGAGTACTAATCTTAATGAATCGGACATTCCTATACTAGCGGCTATTGGTGACAATATAAACAATACCTGTACAGGTAACACTGATATAAACACCGATATGTCCAGTGTAAACAAATCTGATTAGTTCATCCAATGTTGAAAATGATATTTCGGCCGATAGATTTCAGATGATTATGTCTAGGGATAGGGGATATTAAGAAAACTTTAGATGGAGTAGTTAATAGACTTGACTACTCATGATAAGAAAATCAAAAAAATCGAAAATAAAATTGAAAAAGTTCGAAGTTGATTTACAGAAAAATGTTAAGGTTAACGCTAAGTTAGACTCAGTAATTCAAGAAAGCAATAATCATCTTGCTGATATAACATTGTTACAAGAAGAGAATAAACGGATCAATAAAGATGTTGACTTATTACGGGCTTACGCGATACGAATGGAGCAAAGGCTCGAGTTCCAGGAAAAATTACTGACAGATCTACAGGGTAGGAAGCATGAAGGAAAACATCGTTATTACAGGTCTTGAAGAAAAGGAACACGAAAATTTAAGACACGTTGTATCAGATATATTTAAAAAGGATCTCCGTATCGAGAAAATGATCGATATTGACATTGCACATAGATCAGGCCCCCCTCCTAATAAATTTCAAAAAGTACCCTAGAGCGGTAATTGTGAAAATAAAAAACACTAGTGACCGTGAGCTTGTCTTATCAAAAGTTAAAGTCCTAAAAGCAAACAATTCGAACATACGTATTGTGCAACAATACCCCGAATCTGTGCGCGAAAAGCGCAAACGCCTGTTCGAAGTCCAAGGACAATTCAATAAACAGAACATTGAAACTAAAGTCACGGGAGACAAGCTAATCTTCAAAGGAAACGGTACCGTATATCGTGAAAAAATTGAAACCCCCAAAGCTACTGATGTTTTTCATCATTCTAAATATGTAAAACCTAAATACAAGATTGCAACTGGTGATTCCTTTGCTGAAAATGGCAATTTTATTCAAGGGCATGCTATGCCAGTTTCCAATATACAGGAAGTTCGTGAAGGTTTACTTCAAATACTGGCTTCCCCTGCTACGGCTTCATGTTCGCATAACATTTTAGCTTATAGATATGTCGGACCCAATGGTGTTATTAATGACGGAGTCGAAGACGACGGTGAGTATGGAGGTGGAAGATGTATATTAAATGCCATGAGAGAGGAAGGCATCAACAATGCCTTAGTAGTAGTTTCTAGAGTCTTTGGCCAGAAACTAGGCTATAAACGCTTTAGCTATTTTAAAAATGCAGCGCGCACTGCCTTACAGAAAGCTTCTTCTGGTGCTTTAAATAACTGAACATTCCACTCTCCGTACAATATACGTATATAGGTAGGTAGAAATGTTATATGAATGTGATGAATCTCTGAATAGAAATGTATTAGTATTTTGCTAGAGTATGTTAAAATCTGTCATTCAATATCTACATCATATGGTGATTTTATATCTACATCATATGGGTCTTTGATTTTTGAGAGAAATTCTGTCATGTGCTATTTTTTAATTCTGTCATGTGCTATTTTGAATTGTGTTTTTTTTTTATGAAAATTCAAAATGGCACATGACTGACCGAATAAAAGATTAAAAGATTCAATGTAACTTCAACCTTTGTTAATAATTAAGCTTCTATTTTTTAAGATCTGGCGAGATAGTAATATGAAGAGCACAATGTTGGTCAAATATGCATCAAGTTATTTTTATTTAAGACCTTGTATAAATGTCGGATTGTTGTAAATAGAATTCCGATTTAATATATATGGTTATATTTTTATACTCAGAACTCAACTTTGTGATATTGTTTTGTTACAATGTACATAGGTATTTGATAGCAATTTCAGCGTGACCGCGGGTACAGTTTTGTTGTTATAACCCGAACTAGCGCTATAGATATACATAGATTTATTTTTTGGTACTATTACGTATTTATATATAGTCGATATACTGTTAAAAATACTTTTTTGCAACTTGGATGTTATATTTTTTTAGACATATGTATTCTTGTTTCGAAGTGTTCATAGGTAATGTTACTATTTCACATGTGTAAAAGTGATAAAATTTTTACTAGCTATGAGCTTCTGTTGAACGTGTTGTCTCATAGAAAATTAAAAGTAACTACATGGTAATACCACTATGTATGCACATACGTCAGTGCTTTCTCTTACCTACATTGCCTTGTTTTATAATATATGTACATTTGTTGATTTAATAGCTTTCTTTATAACATACCTCGCGAATAATTATCATTTATTTACACGTATTACTTAGTAACATTACATATTTATATCTGCATAACATTTCATCATTATCGAATATCTATTTCAAAATCTAAAAAACCTTTAGGTTTATACGAAATAATTCATTTTCTTGATTTGTATTTTGACGCTGTTGTACCATGAAATTAACCATATTGCATATAACTCTTATAATTATGATATTGAGACTTAACCAGATTAAGGAGATTTTTCTTACCGACAATATTAATTACCTCCCTTTATTTATCTTTCCTTCCTTTTCAACTATTTATTTTTAAATCTTATCTATCCATCTAAAACTCTTAACCTCTTATACACATTATCTTATTGTAAAAATTTGTGGAAATATGGGGGGAAAATATTTACATAAAAAATGGTTAGATTAATATCAATGAATTGCCAAGGCCTAAGAGACACTTATAAAAGAAAAGATGTTTTTAATTATTTAAAAAGATTTCAACACGACATTATCTGTCTTCAAGATACACACTTTACACATGATTTGGAAGATAAAATTAGGAATGATATAGGTAGAAATTATAAATGTTATTTCAGCAGTTATAAATCAAACGCAAGGGGGGTTTGCATTATCTTTAACGGTAACTTTGAATACAAAATTGGATTAGTTAAACTGTGACAAGACTGGAAACTATTTAGCTATTGATCTCCTAGTAGATAATACAAAATTTACTCTCTTGACCATATATGGACCTAACTCAGGACTCACCAACATTTTATGACAATATTTTTGAAATTATACAGAATCTTGATAATAATAATAATTATATTATATGTGGAGATTTTAATTTGTGTTTAAACCCTGATTTAGATACTTTTAATTATTTACGTGTAAATAACCCAAACGCAAGAGAAAAATTATTAGAACTTAATAGAAATAAATGGCATTATAGACCCCTTTAGAGAACAAAATCCCGAAACTAAACGATACACTTGGAGAAAAAAAAAACCATTAAAGCAAGCGCGTCTCGATTTTTTCTACTATCCCAATCAATTTCTTCCAACAATTATACTACCCATATAGAGCCTAGCTATCGGTCAGACCATTCCATTATCCGCTTAAATCTTGAGTTTACACAATTCAAAAAGGAAAGGTTTATGGAAATTTAATAATTCACTACTGTCGTCTCTGGAATATTTAAATTTAATTAAAAATACTATTCGAGAAGTCAAAAAACAATACTTATTACCTGTTTATAATATAGCAAATATTGATAATATTCCGAATGATAGTATTCAGTTTAATATAAACGATCAACTATTTTTAGAAACACTAATGATGGAAATACGTGGAAAAACAATATCTTATGCAAGTTATATAAAAAAAAAAGAAAAAGAAAAAATAGAAAAAGAATTGATTAAAGAAATTAGCGAATTAGAGAAAAATTTAATAGATTCAAATTTGGAAATTTTTGAAGAGAAACGTGAACAACTTGAAAATTATAGAAAAGATAAATTGAAAGGTAGCGTCATAAGATCAAGGGCTAAATGGGTAATGGAAGGAGAAAAACCGACAAAGTACTTTTGCAATTTAGAAACAAAAAATTTTGTAAATAAAATTATCCCTAGTATTGAAAAACCAAATGGCGATCTTATTGTTAACCAGAATGAAATTCTTCTTGAATTAGAATCATTTTATTCAAATCTTTATTCAAAGGATGAAACCTTCATTAACATTGATCTAAACGATTACCTTAAGGATAATAACACCCCTAAACTTTCAGACAAGGATTCGAAACAGATGGAGGGTCCCATTTCTACTACAGAAGCATCACTAGTATTAAACAAAATGAAAAATGAGAAGAGCCCATGTTCCGATGATTTCACAGTAGAATTCTTTAAAGTATTTTGGGTAGATTTGGGGGCTTTCATCGTCAGATCTTTGAATTTTGGGTATGAAAACGGAGAACTATCTAGTACACAAAAAGAGGGAATTATTATTTGTATACCAAAAGAGGGAAAACCAAAAAAATTCCTTAAAAATTGGAGACCTATATCGCTTTTAAACGTCGTTTATAAAATTGGTTCGGGTGTAATAGCAAATAGATTAAAACCTTATTTAGAAAAACTTATTGAAAAAGATCAAACTGGGTTCTTGTCAGGAAGGTATATTGGTGAGAATACTAGATTAATTATGACATTATGCAATATACCGAAGAACAAAATATTCCTGGTCTATTACTGCTCGTGGATTTTGAAAAAAGCTTTTGATTCTATTTCTTGGTCTTACTTGGATAAAGTTTTAACATTTTTAATTTTGGTAGTTTCCATCAGAAACTGGGTAAAAACATTTTATAAAAATATTAAATCGGCTGTGAATCAAGGGGGGAATTTATCGAACTTTTTTAACATTGGAAGAGGATGCAGACAAGGTGATCCCACTATCTCCTTATTTATTTTTGCTTTGTGTTGAAATCTTGGCAGAGAAAATAAGAAATAATAAAAACATATCTGGAATAAATATACAAAACTTTGAATTTAAAATATCTTTATTTGCAGATGATACATCTCTTACACTAGATGGATCTGAAAAATCTTTAAAAGAATCTTTGCTGGAATTAGAATACTTTGCTCGTATATCAGGACTTAAAATTAATTTTGAGAAGACACAAAACGTTTGGATAGGTAGCAAAAATATAGTAGTGAGGAACTTTGTAAAGAATACAAACTTAAATGGGGAATAACACGATTTAACTTACTCGGAATTATTTTTGATGTTGATATGAATAAAATCTGTGACTTGAATTTCAATAAAAACATGACAAAAGTAAATATTCTTACTTGAAACATGGAAAAAACGTAACCTGACTCCCATAGGTAGAATATCTGTATTGAAAACATTTTTAATATCTCAATTTAATCACTTGTTTATTTCAATTCCCAACCCTAGCCAAAATTTCATGAAAGAATTAAATAGATTATTTTATAATTTCGTTTGGAACAGTCCAGTGGATAGGATAAAAAGAGATATTATGATAAAAAATCATCAAGAAGGGGGTTTAAAAATGATTCATCTAAATTCATATGTCCTAGCTCTCAAACAACTTGGATTCCGTAGGACTGATTCACACTACAGGCAAATGGACTAACATAATTAATTCTCTATTTAATCTTGATAAGATGTTTAAGGTTGGGGAAACGTTTCTTACTCAGGTTTCAAACAAGTTAAAAAACAAATTTTGGAGTGATGTTTTTATTGCATGGAAAACACTAATCGAGAAAGACTACTGAAATTAATAAATGGATGGAACCGGCGAAATTTTGTCTATGGTATAACTCAAATATCAAAGTTGGGAAAAATTCAGCATTTTATAAAAACCTGTATTCTAAAGGCATTTATTATGTAAATGATATAATTAATAATAACAATAATTTTCTTTCTTGTGGCGAACTTAATACTAATTTCCAGTGTGATTTAAACTTCATTAACTATTATCCCTAATAAATGCCACAAAACAAATGCTAAAGCAAATTAATTGCTAAAAACTGAAAAAAGTTCATTATCCATTTATTCCAAATAACATCCAAAAACTGTCAAAAAATAAATGTGGATCGAAAGATATGTATAACATACTAAAATACAACTCATGTAAACCAACTTCAAGATTTAAATGGGACAACTTATTTAACGATTTAACAGATGAAAACTGGAACAGAATATACCAAAACATATTTAATCCTCTAGCCTGGAACCAAGTTACATTGGTTCCAGTATAGAATCGTACATAATATTCTTGGTACTAATGATCTTTTATTTAAAATAAAACAAAGAAATGGATTCCTTTTGTACGTTTTGTAAACAGCACGAAGAAACTATTATCATTTATTTTGGGAATGTGAAGTTGTCCAGAACTTTTTATATCTAATAGATGAATGGTTCCTAAATAACAATATATTCATATCTTTTAATAAAAAAATAATAATTTTTGGAGACTTTGTCATGAGAAATCATGTTAAAATATTTAATTATTACACAAACCAAATATTTCATTTTTAAATCAAGATGCTTAAATAAAATATTGTCTCTTAGTGCCTATCAAAATACTATTAAAGATATGATAAATGTTCAAAAATCTATAGCAACAAAAAAAGGGGACTACGAACATTTTTTAATGATATGGGACCAATTTCTGGCATTGTAAACTAGAAATAAAAGATAAGAGGTATTCTCTCTCTCTCTCTCTCTCTCTCTCTCTCTCTCTCTCTCTCTCTCTCTCTCTCACATTAAACATTCAACATAACCTTGCTGTAGATAATTTATTGAAAAATTGTTATTATTAACTATATCTTGGTTTATGACCATTTATATCTGTTTATGTCATTATATATTGTATGGATATTATGTTGATAATAAGTATAAATGTATATATGTTATGTTGAATGCCAAAATAACAATAAAAAAAAATAAATTTAAAAAAAAAAGTATGTATATCCTAACCTGTTAAATAGAGCAATTTATATGTTTTTTCGTCTCTTCGACTAAAAATTTTGACAATGAAATCCTGTGGTGTGTGCTATCATAATACAGATTATACACATTAGTAATAGTGCATTCGGTTCGTATAAATTTCCATTAATAGCAAATCACATCGATTTTAAAATTTCTTAAAGCATGTTGAAATTATTCGTTCTTTATGCTTTTTTTTTTTCTTTTTCTTTTTTTTTTTTTTGTGCTTTGTTGGTAGTAATGATGTTTAACGTCGCATCAGCATTTTTCAGCTATTTGCGACGAGAGCAAAGTTATTCATCTTTAAGGATTATTAAAGATTATTCTAAGGGCTAGTTCGTGTATGAGTAAGACGGCATTTGTTATGGTATCAGCTTTTCACGGTGAGCTATTCACATTGAACTACTCACTGTGACTTATTGTTAATGTGCTAGCCTACTACACCTACGTATATGGTATATGGGGAACTTAGAAGGTTCCCATTACATGTACAAATATATAAAAGAATGGTTTCATTTTGGTATAATACGGTATTTTCTAAAAATAAGTTATCAAACTATTGTTATAGGTTATTACTATGTCATCATAACGAGGGAAAAAATATAGCCTGGGTTTGCAAAATAAAAAATTTGTTGGATTCGGTAGGTCTAAGCAATATCTGGAATTCTCAAGGGAGTCAAGTCAACAAAACCTGGTTAATTAAATCAATCAAACAAAAGCTGAAAGACCAGTTCTGTCAAAATTGGTATTCACAAATAGAGCAGTCATCCAAGGCTCTAATATATAGAATTTATAAGGATCAGTTTGGTTTTGAAAAATACCTTAATTTTTTACCTGTTAATTTTAGATTAATTTTTGTTAAATTTAGGACCACTAATCATTGTTTACCTATAGAAAAGGGGAGGTGGGAAAAATTGACAGAACTGAAAGGAAATGTAAACTTTGTGACAAATCATGCATTGGGGACGAATACCATTTTTTGTTGGAGTGTAAAAAAGTTCAAAGATCTAAGAAAAAAATATATTAAAGAAAAATATTATATCAGACCGAACACGTTAAAATTAGCATGTTTATTAAAAAGTGGAAACAGGAAAGAAATCATTGATTTGTGTAAATTTATAAAAGAAGGTCTGAAATGTTATAGTTAATTTAAAAGTTATTTACTTTTTGCTTTCTTTAAACTTGTTTTGTATAATAAGCACTAAAGCTCAGTACTTTTTGGTTGGGGTTAGGTTTCTTAGTTTGGGTAGTAAGCATTGTAGATCTGGACTTGTAGGTAGGGGACCTTCCCAATCACTTGTCGCTCTACTCTGCTTTTTACTCAAATGAGCACATTTATTTTAGTTAAGTTATTGACGATCATACTATAGTATGTATGCTACGTGTTTACTGTATCTATAGTATTGTGATATATATTGTCAAATTGTAATGTATTATGTTTATATTATATATCAATCGCCATAATATGTAATATATTTATTTTATGTATATTAACCTCACATACCACCCCCGGTGGTATGAGAGTATTAAAGAACTTTGAACTTTGAACTGAGTTCCGACAAGACAAGCTGCAAACAAGCAAAACACTCCCCAAGTCACATTGTCCTGAAACTGGGTGGGCCTTCATTACCCTTTATAAATATAGATAAAAATAAATAAATAAATAAATAAATAAATAAATAAATAAATAAATAAATAAATAAACATACATACATACATACATATACATACATACATATATATATAATGAATGAAATGGAAAACTATGATTCGTACATCAGATAGAGACTTGACAATACTTAAATACACAGTGATGTACATGAAACACGTGTATAGTAAGTATTATAACTACATGATACTCGTGTCTCGTAAGAATTAGATAACATTATCAAGATGGATGACAAAATGGACAAGATATAAACATGTTCTGGATGCAATTAGCTGAAATACAACAATTTGTTTCTAGTTTACAAACTAGTAATAAGTTATATATATATATATATATATATATATATATATATATATATATATAATTAATAAGCGGGGCATTCAGACTTTCGAGTTGGACCTGTACATTCAGGTGCTATCTCACTGTTATATATATATACATCCATCCTACTTCAAATGTCAAATATATTTTTTAATACATTGATGAGTCTTTTGATTATGTTGTGCGGAAATTCCGAGTAAGTGTTCTAATCCGTACATCTAAAGAGATCTAAAGAACACTCGGAAATCTGTCATTCAGTAAACAAACTATTGGTCTATTACCGGTAGCATGGGGTGGTAATCACTTTAAATTAGAAGCACAACTATTTCACTTCGTCAAGGTAAGAGTTTTGTCTTATAAATGAAAAAAAATGAGAAAAAAAACTAATAACTAAACAAGCTGTAACATATATTTTACTTAGTTTCAATGTCTTTTTTTGTACAACTGGCGGCCTTGTTTTTAATTTTTTTTGAAAATTTTTTATACGAGTAAATCATATGCAGTGTTGAGAAAGTCATAATATATCGTTTAATAGACGATTACTTCCAGTCTATCAACGTGCTTTTGGTGTATCTAATATTTTAAAATCTAAAACTCTGGCAGTTTTAAACACATTTAATGCAAAAATAAAATAAATCGATAAACAATTAAATAAAAATAAAATAAAATAAAAATATATCAAAACGAGAGAGGTTCATATAATCCTCATGACTCAAAGCTGTATCTTAAACTAGGAATACCGATACCGTTGTCATGTGCAGAATTTTGAATTTTTCCAAAAGAAATATTTTGTGTATATATCTCACTTTGGGTCAATCCTTATAACAATATTCTTCATGGAAGTAGCACGTTATGAAACCGGTTAAAAAAAACCTACTGAAAAGCGACTTTCTGTAAAATATTCAAGAATATGCACATAATAATTATTGAATTTTTTAACATAAATCTAAATTCTGCACATGGCACTGTAAGTAAATACAGTCTTTTCTGAAAAGTGAATATATATTCTTTATAAACGTGTCATGTGCTACTTTTGAATTGTATTATTTTATAAAAATTCAAAAGTAGCACATGACAAAAGCAATGAAATCAGCGAAAAGGTGACTTTTTTTCGATAAATTTTCGACGTAGACATTTTAACATCTTTCCACGTTAACGATTGAGGAGGTATTTGTGAAGTGATTCGCTTTTAAAATCCATTACTTTAAAATTAAAATCATCTCTGAAGCACTCTGAACTCAAATGATACCATTGGCTTTGTCTGTACTTCTCGAATTCTATCGAGGTCAACAAAAGAATCTCTAAGGATTCCTACACCGTTGATAGTCAGGGATAGAGATTTCTCACCTACGAACATTATTCTCCCGTGTTGCCTGACACCGTTGATAGTGCGGAATAGAGATTTCTCACCTACGAACATTATTCTCCCGTGTTGCCTGACACCGTTGATAGTGTGGGATAGAGATTTCTCACCTACGAACATTATTCTCCCGTGTTGCCTGACACCGTTGATAGTGTGGGATAGAGATTTCTCACCTACGAACATTATTCTCCCGTGTTGCCTGACACCGTTGATAGTGTGTGATAGAGATTTCTCACCTACGAACATTATTCTCCCGTGTTGCCTGACACCGTTGATAGTGTGTGATAGAGATTTCTCACCTACGAACATTATTCTCCCGTGTTGCCTGACACCGTTGATAGTGTGTGATAGAGATTTCTCACCTACGAACAGTATTCTCCCGTGTTGCCTGACACCGTTGACAGTGTGGGATAGAGATTTCTCACCTACGAACATTATTCTCCCGTGTTGCCTGACACCGTTGATAGTGTGTGATAGAGATTTCTCACCTACGAACATTATTCTCCCGTGTTGCCTGACACCGTTGATAGTGTGGGATAGAGATTTCTCACCTACGAACAGTATTCTCCCGTGTTGCCTGACACCGTTGATAGTGTGTGATAGAGATTTCTCACCTACGAACATTATTCTCCCGTGTTGCCTGACACCGTTGATAGTGTGTGATAGAGATTTCTCACCTACGAACATTATTCTCCCGTGTTGCCTGACACCGTTGATAGTGTGGAATAGAGATTTCTCACCTACGAACATTATTCTCCCGTGTTGCGTGACACCGTTGATAGTGTGGGATAGAGATTTCTCACCTACGAACATTATTCTCCCGTGTTGCCTGACACCGTTGATAGTGTGGAATAGAGATTTCTCACCTACGAACATTATTCTCCCGTGTTGCGTGACACCGTTGACAGTGCGGAATAGAGATTTCTCACCTACGGACAGTATTTTCCCGTGTTGCCTGTCACCGTGACAGTGTGGGATAGAGATTTCTCACCTACGAACATTATTCTCCCGTGTTGCCTGACACCGTTGATAGTGTGGGATAGAGATTTCTCACCTACGAACATTATTCTCCCGTGTTGCCTGACACCGTTGACAGTGTGGAATAGAGATTTCTAACCTACGGACAGTGTTTTCCCATGTTGTCTCACACCGTTTACAATGTGGCATAGAGATTTCTCACCAACAGACAGTATTTTCCCGTGTTGTCTCACACCATTGACAGTGTGGGATAAAGATTTCTCGCCTACGGACAGTGTTTTCCCATGTTGTCTCACACCGTTTACAATGTGGAATAGAGATTTCTCACCTACGGACAGTGTTTTCCCGGGTGTTTCACGCCGTTGACAGTGTGGGATAAAGATTTCTCGCCTACGGACAGTGTTTTCCCATGTTGTCTCACAACGTCTACAATGTGGGATAGAGATTTCTCACCTACGGACGGTATTTTCCCGTGTTGTCTCAGACCGTTGATAGTTTGAGATAGAGATTTCTCACCTACGGACAGTGTTTTCCCATGTTGTCTCACACCGTTTACAATGTGGAGTAGAGATTTCTCACCTACGGGCAGTGTTTTCCCGTGTTGCCTGACACCGTTGACAGTCTGGAATAGAGATTTCTCGCCTACGGACAGGTTTTTTCCTCGTGTTGTCTCAAACTGTTGACAGTGTGGGGTAGTGATGATCACCTACAGTCGGTATTTTCCCATGTTGTCTCTCGTCGTTGACAGTGTGGGATAGAGATTTCTCACCTACAGACAGTATTTACCCATGATATCTCACACCATTGACAGTGTGAGATAGAGATTTCTCACCTACGGACAATATTTTCCAGTGGTGTCTCAACCCGTTGACAGTATGGGATAAAGATTTTTCACTTACGGACAGCATTTTCCCGTCTTATCTCACACCGTTGACAGTATGGGATAAAGATTTTTCACCTACGGACATTATTTTCTCGTGTTATCTCACACCGTTGACAGTATGGGATAGAGATTTCTTACCTACTTTTCTATTCATTCTAATGAAAGGAAAAAATGACACAGATATATTAAAAACTTAAATTACATATGTACAGTAAATATTGTAAATGCCTGACTGATTTTATCTTGTAAGAAGTCGGATGATAACATAGTCCACTGATTGGGTAAAATATTGCAAGTATGCAAATCTATACAGACAGATTTCAAATTAAGTTCATTTTAATTCGTAATGGTATATGAAGAAAAACATGGCTAATTCATAACCAATCCAATATTATGTTCATGTTATGTTCATTGGGCAATTTAAAATGTTTTAATTAACTAACGTTAAAAAATATATGGAAAAAAGGTTACAATTTAAAATTCAAAGATTGAGTGAAGTGCATCTAAAATGCATAAAAAATTGATCTTTTATCCCTTATAGTAATAAGGCATTGTCACAGACAATATATCCCCCGCCAATGAGTGTTTTTTTTTTCAAGAAGGGCTCAGTTTGAATTTGTATTAAAAAGTTTGTCTATATACTTCTATAGAAAACATGAAATAGCCCGGAAACAAAACTCTGACGGACGCACTGACGGACAACGCCAAAACAATATCATCTTCAGCTTTAAAAAATAGCCCCAAAACGAATATTGCTAATTATACATATTGCTTAACTAATTAGGGGAATAATTCTACTTAAATAATCAAACTATGTAAGATAAGAGCATCTCCTCTTGGTAATGAAGCTTCCAACATAGTTTCATCAAAATCGAGCCAATGGTTTTTGAAATATAGCCCAGAAACAAATTTTGCTGTACACATGCAGTGCGTAACTCAGGGACAATAACTCCCAAGTTGAATGATCGAACCGATATCTTTATCCTCTCTTGGTAACTAGAAATCTGAAATCAGTCAGAAAGGGTCCTGCTAGAAGTCTTAGTCTTTTTTCTTTCTTTCTTTTTTTTTTTTTTTTGGGGGGGGGGGTGGAGAAATGGAAAAATTTTAAGACCTGTATACTAATATTTGTATTCAGGTTAAAACCTAGGTTTTTGTTCATGTCGCAATGCTAGAAGGTGTGTGAATACACTGTGAAAAAAATAACAAAGTGCAATAACTGCTAAAATTGGGGAAAATTCACCAAACAAATCCAAAAAATAACATGCACATCTTCAATGTTTATACTTACATAAGTACCAACTTGCGGAAAAAAATTATTTAAAACTGTAGGCGGAGTTGATTACACAATACATGAGCCCTAAAGTATTATAATGTGAAAAATAACAAAGTATAATATCTGGTAAAATTGAGAAAAAAATCACCAACCAAGTTCAAAAAGTTCATGCACGTCTTCAATGTGCTTACTGCAAATATGCCAAGTTTAAGAGAGATTAATGAAAAACTTTAGCAGAAGTCGATAATACAAAACATGAGACCTATAGCAAAGCATGCTGAATTATACTGTAAATATCGCTATGTAGTATATTTAATAATATTTAGAAAAATTAACCAACTAAGCTTAAAAAGTCATACGCACATCTTTAACATGTATACTACAAATGTACAAGTTTCAGAAAGATCAATAGAAAACTGTAGGAGGAGTTGAGGCCACATCAGTTGCTGACAAACATCGTTTTCTTTTTATTTCCAGTTGAAAATTTATGGTGTTGAATAAAATGAATACTTAACTTGAAAATAGATTTTTGTTTAGATTGGAAACGTATAAAAGACATGTGATGTACTAAACCTATCATGGACCTTTCCCTCAGGAACAGTTCTGGATGTTTGTTATCTGGACAGGTATAGTTACCGAGCCGATAATATATAAACTATTGTGAAACAGTTATTTCGGTTAAAGTCTATAATATCATAATATTGTCTTATAGTGTATTTGTTGTCTGGATTGTTTTTGTTTTATTTCTACTGATTTGTAAAACCTGTACAGGAACTCTTTCATACATGTTTATATTGCGTTGTATTGGTTACGTGTTTTATTTCTACTGATTTGTAGAACCTGTACAGGAAGTCTATCATACATGTTTATATTGCGTTGTATTGGTTACGTGTTTTATTTCTACTGATTTGTAGAACCTGTACAGGAAGTCTATCATACATGTTTATATTGCGTTGTATTGGTTACGTGTTTTATTTGCTCTGGCTACTTTAATTTCAAATCTGCATTTTTAAAATTTAATTATTTTATTTATTTGTTTAATTTTTGATAGGTTTTTATTTTTAGGACACAATTGAAAGAATTCAAACCATGAAAATGACGAGAAAAGCTGGATCCCCGAAAAGACCTTTTGCTTGTAATTATTGTAATAAGACTTTTCCATTTATTTGCAACTTGAAAGAACATGTAAACCTCCATACACGTGAAACGCTGTACAGATGTAAAATCTGTGATAAATCATTTGCCCGTTTGGATTATCTCCATACCCACATGACGGTTCATTCACAGAACAAACAGTTTCTCTGTGACGTTTGCGGTAATGAATTTGCCCACAAAAGCGCCATGACAAGACACAAAAAATTTGTTCATGAAGGACTCAAACCTTTCCATTGCGACGTATGTGACAAGGCCTTCTCACAGATGAGTAGCTTAAGGCGGCATTATAGTGTACATCAACGATTTAAACCATATATGTGTGAAGTTTGCAGAAAAGGATTTGTGTCAGAAATTGGATTAGAGAAACATAGATATAACGTTCATGGCGACGTCAAACCATTTAATTGCGATGTATGTGATAAATCCTTCCTCTCTTTTGTTATGTTGAGGCAACATAAAGTTATACACTCTGATATAAAACCATTTAAATGTCATTTATGTATGAAAACGTTTTCCCAACTTGGAAACATGAGACTCCATATTAAAATTCATCAGTTCAATCAGTTTTTTTAATGCCGAGATGAATTCTAGTAATCTTATAAACTCTTGTTACAACCTGAACAATTTCGTAACGTCATCTAATTTACGGTCTGCTTCGCATGAGGAGCGACCTCCATATCGAAAATGTTCCTAAAAAAATCATGTCTTGCATTGGTCTTTTTCCAGGTTTCCATATTATTATTTTGATTTATTTTAATTTTTTAAATTAATTATTTTTGGATATATACACAGTATTGAAGAGGAGAACTGAATTAATTAAGTGACTTTAAATGTACATGTGCCGAGAGATTAGTACTTACGACCAAGATATTGATAGTGTAAGCATATATCGTAGCACACAGAACAACAAAGGATAGAATAGTAGATATAACAAACTTGGTTTTAATGTCGAATTCTAAAACGCCGGGACTTGTCTTATACTTAAATCTACGATGCCTTTAGATATCATTTAATAAAATATATTCTATTTTGTTTTTCAGATATATATATATATATATATATATATATATATATATATATATATAAATGTGTGTGTGTGTGTGTTGTGTGTGTCGCAAACCTTTTAATTCGACTTTTTTTTTTGCTAATGTAATCGCTTACTGATATTAAAATTGATATGAAAGCACTAAATGTTAATGTTTTGTTTAAACTCTCATGTTGTATGTTATTTTGTTATGCTGTATGTTAACAACTAAATATTGTTTACCATTTTACTATTTTCCACATTGCCTTGATTTGAATCCGAGCAAAAATCCGAAAAATTAATTGCTTATAATTTTGTAAGCTTCAGTTTAATATATTTACATTT
Organism: Tegillarca granosa; assembly: GCA_029721355.1. Taxonomy (NCBI): domain Eukaryota; kingdom Metazoa; phylum Mollusca; class Bivalvia; order Arcoida; family Arcidae; genus Tegillarca; species Tegillarca granosa. The sequence continues at coordinate 44,911,190 of CM056601.1, read as the reverse complement.
TCAATGTTTTGGTTATATAAAATATGCATTAGACAAATGTATTTATATGAGCTACAATTACCTTTGATAAAGTGACTTTACTTATTTATAAAAGTGGCGTTTTTTTTAATATTCAGACAATTTTCTAGACGCCAATCCGTCGATTTTTGGCGCCAATCTATCGATATTTAGATAATTTTCTTTGTTTCTATTGCACTCTATAGCTTTTTATCACTAGTAAAATTCAAAAGGTTAATATTAGTTCATTTAAATTTTTACGTTTATAAATTTATACCCCAGGTCAAGACTGTATAACTTTCATCGTGATAACATTATTATTAATGCTTAATTCCGATTTATCTAAAATAAATAATTGGGCAAGTAATTGGTTAGTCACTTTTAATCCCAATAAAACAGAACATATGATAATATCCCGTTAAATAATCCAACCATTTCACCCAAGTTTATATATGAATGATGTTTTAATACAAGAAGTCGAGACATATAAACATCTCGGTGTAACATTTTCTTCAGATTTTTCGTGGAAGCAACATATTGATAATATAACAAAAAAGGCAAATCAGCGATTATCAATTTTAAGAACTTTAAAATATAGATTAGATAGAAAATCATTAGAATTAATGTATTTAACTTTTATTAGGCCCATTTTAGAATATGCTGACATTGTTTGGGGAAATATTACTGCTGATCTAGCGAATAAATTGAAAAAATAAATTTGGAAGCAGCTAGAATAGTTACTGGAGCCACCAAACTAACAAGTATATCATTGCTTTATAAGGAGACTGGCTGGGATACTATGCAGTCAAGACGGAATATTCATCAGTTAAAAACTTTCTATAAAATGTATCACGGAATAAGTCCAGAATATCTTTGTCGTCTGATACCCAATAACCAACACGAAATGCACCCTTATAACACCAGACAACAATCATATATAGAAACTATTCTTTGTAGAACAAATTACTATTACAATTCATTTCTCCAATCATTTTACGTCTTTGGAATGAAATACCAACTGAAATAAGGAACTCGTCTTTTAATGCCTTTTGTAAATATATAGAAACTAAAAAAGAAAGTCCCGAATTGGTTTTACTTAGGCTCAAGATCAGATCAAATTCTTCTTACAAAACTTAGACTTGAAGATAGTCCTCTAAAACAACATCTTTTTAGGAAAAATCTTGCAGAAAAACCCCTTTTGTTTGTGTGGTCAGATAGAAAGTCCACTACCACTACCTTTTACAATGTCCACTGTATCATAATATTCGGCAAGCTACAATTAATACTCTACCCTACAACATTATTGTTTATCTATTGTTATATGGAGATTCTGAACTAAGTATGGAACAGAATTGTCAAATTGTATCACAAGTGTATAACTTCATCAGCCGATCTAAACGTTTTACGTTTTAATGTTCATGTTATGATTTTGCCATCATTTTTTTTTTTTTCATTTTTTTTTCATCATTTCTTTTCTTATGCCTTTTTCTTCTTTTTTCTATGTTTTTGTTCAATATCATTTATTTATTATTTTTGTTGCTCTAAAATAGATACTTATAATCTTTATTGTATCATTGGTCATTGATGATTGTAATTGTAGATAGGGAGACTGATTTACATAAGAGAATACTTCTCTCTTGTTTCAGAATCCCGTATTATTGTGATGTAAAATATTTGTATGTAATGAAGAGACAATAAAATATTGTTTATACTAAACTAACATTATTATAAGATATTTCAAGATATTCAACAAATTAATTTAGTAAGTTTTTTTCTTTCGTGAAGTCAATTAATTAGGATTGATTGCCTTCATTTTTTTTCTCTTTCTTTTTTGCAGGCACCACTACATGCCTTAAAGGAAACTTTAACAAACATTATACTCAAAACTTTACTATATGTATAAGTTAAATGTATATTTTTGAGCAACAAACCCGTCAATCTAGTGATTGTATAGAAGTCACGGAAAATAAAACCTGATATTTTTCATATTCCTAAATTAAAGTTTAAAAATTAAAAAGTAAATTTAATTAATAAACATAAACAAGAAACTTTTTTAAAGTTTTTGTTTTAAAGAAAACATCCTGTTGATAAGAAGACATATGTCTGTTGTTCCGGTATTTTTTGTTTACTTAAAATTTAAATTTCATTAATTTTGATTTATAAAAATTATTGTTTATTCAACGGAAACATGACAATTGTTTAGTTATATTTTGTTTTATTTTTTGTTAAAGCAATTGTAAAAAAAAATCCCCCAAAAGATCATTCTTTTTATTTTCATAAAATAAGTTTCACATGTATTTCTTATATGTTCATATATATAGACCATTAATTGTTTTAGCAAGTTGAGAGCCGGTTGCCTTTATATTCTAGGGGTTTATAATTATTTATTTTTTATATTTTAGGGGTTAATAATTATTTATTTTTATATTTTAGGGGTTTATAATTATTATTTTTTATATTTTAGGGGTTTATAATTATTTATATTTTATATTTTAGGGGTTTATAATTATTTATTTTTATATTTTAGGGGTTTATGATTATTTATTTTTTATATTTTAGGGGTTTATAATTATTTATTCTTTATATTTTAGGGGTTTATAATTATTTATTTTTTATATATTAGGGGTTTATAATTATTTATTTTTTAGATTTTAGGGGTTTATAATTATTTATTTTTTTATATTTTAGGGGTTTATAATTATTTATTTAACGCTTTGTTTTTGAGGTCTTGTTTTGTTTTTATGTGTTTTTAACCTTTTTGTTTTTGTTTGTGTGTGTGTGTGTGTGTGTGTGTGTGTGTGTGTGTGCGTGTGTGTTTGCTTTGACCTTTTTGTTTCGTTTATTTTGTATTTTTTCCCGTGTGTGTTTTTTTTCACTTTGTGTGTTTTATCCTTTATGTGTGTGTGTGTGTGTGTGTGTGTGTGTGTGTGTGTGTGTGTGTTTTCCTATTTTGTGTGTTTGCTTTTTAACTTGTTTTGTGTTTTTGGTATGTTTGTGTTATAAACGTCTTGGAAATATTCATTGATTTTATTCACTGCACGTGTTGCACCAACATCGACTTAGGTAATCCCGACTATACGACACTGTTGCAACATTGTTGAATATAAATCATAAGTTGGAATTAATTCTTCATATAAACTTTATCAGTGCTCAGTTGCCGATGCTCGAGTAATGAAACAAAACAAAGAAACATTGTTTTAATAAATAACATAAAACTAACTGTATAGTTTTCAGATATTGATTTCCATGTTTAAGATGACATACCCATCAAGAAGTCAAAGACAAAAAAAGCACCGATACAGTGAAATGCATTTGTGTGAAACATAACCACCCTTCCAAAACCATTAAAACCAAGAGGAATAAAAATATAAACATTTATAACTTATAAACTTTTGATGGAGAGATTCTTTTTATCAGGATCAAATAAGATGGCATTTAGGTTTCGGCCACTCTTGCAATACTTAAATAAGTTCCAATCCAAGAAGACTTTAAAAAAACAATTAACAACTTACACCTATGACAAAATGCACAATGCCGTATCCATTTAAAATTTTGTTAAAACCAACATTTAATTGATGCTTTTTCAAATAATTATTTTTATTTTCAATTCACAGAATTGATCCTTTATTAATTAGTTAGGTAAAGATTGATAGCTACGGAGCCCGCGAAGGGACATTGAAATAAATAGTTGTTTGCGTTCGCACGCAATTGTATTACTTTCGCACGCAAAAGTATTTCGTTCCCATGCAAAGTTTTTGCGTTCGCACGCAAAAGTATTTCGTTCGCACGCAAAAGTATTTCGTTCCCACGCAATGTTTTTGCGTTCGCACGCAAAAGTATTTCGTTCCCACGCAATGTTTTTGCGTTCGCACGCAATAATATTTCGTTCGCACGCAAAAGTATTTCGTTCGCACGCAAAAGTATTTCGTTCCCACGCAATGTTTTTGCGTTCGCACGCAAAAGTATTTCGTTCGCACGCATTGTAAAATGACACTGCGTGGGAACGAGATACTATTGCGTACGAACGAAATACTATTGCGTGGGAACGAAATACTTTTGCGTGGGAACGAAATATTATTGCGTGCGAACGCAAAAACATTGCGTGCGAACGAAATACTATTGCGTGGGAACGAAATACTTTAGCGTGGGAACGAAATATTATTGCGTGCGAACGCAAACAACTTTTTATTTCAATGTCCCTTCGCGGGCTCCGTAGATAGCAGACCAAGTTTGGCAAGATTTTTCTTTACGTAAACCTAACAATTGTTTTATGTATTCGTGATGCCGTAAATGTCAAAATTTAAAAAAAGGGAATGAAAATCTGAGTTCATGTTGGGGGTATACTATCAATAACTTTTCGAGACCTTAAAAATGGCGTCCATTTGAAATATCAACTCTCATAGTGTAAACAACAAGTAATAGATGATAAGAAGATAGAAAAATACGCAAAAAAATCAACGAAATCAATAACAAAACACATAACAAGTCAACAACAAAAACAGCCTAACAGGAGAAATCAAGAAAAAAATACCCAATATGAACAGTTAAAGACCACTGAATGTAAAACTCTCGAATCGGATGGGCACTGGAGTAAATCATTAAGGTGTGGTTAAAGAACTGTTACAGCCAGTGGTTTAATATACTGCAGACAATCTTATAAATGGAAATTGTTTTAATAAGTCCGACTCACTGTGATTGATTTTGCAAATTAAAAACTTTGAGAAAAAGAACACCATGAATAAAAAGGTTGAGATTCCATATTAGAATTTACATTAAAACTTTACGTTTTCTTTTGAATTCATCACATGATATCCTGAGTTTGTAGCAATACTATTTTGGGATAAAAAATTAATTATAAATTTAAAGTGGAAATTGTTAATGGTGTAACAAACATAAGCAAATTGTACAATTTGAGCAACGCAGGGACCAAAGCATGAAACCCTGAAAACATGACCATAGATCAAAGTAAGGTTAAACAAGTTAAACACCAGAAGTCGTCCCGTCGATTGTAAATTTTTCTATTTATGATATTATTTGTATAATTGTTGGTCCAGATTAAGAATAGAAATATGTTTATTCTGCATATAACTTTTCATCAAAGCAACTACTTCTTGTTTTGCAGTTCATAAAACGCAACATTTTGTCAATAATAAGTAAGTGACCAGAGTCAAAGGTAAATTTCAATAAAGCTGAAAATATAATAAATGTTCATGCAAGGGTTAAAAACGTGCTACCTAAGGTTAAAGCTGCATTAAGTTTCCCAGGAAAAAAATAAAACAGTGCTGATCTACTTAATTATGTTCCTAATGAACAATGTTACATTTGGTTCAACGATAAAAGCTCGAATGAATAAGGAAGCCGACAAGTGCCACTTACAAAAAATAAATTAAGTCGTAATTACGACTTACTATCTCGTAATTACGACTTAGTTATGTCGTAATTACGACTTTCTATCTCGTAATTACGACTTAGTATCTCGTAATTACGACTTAGTTATGTCGTAATTACGACTTACTATCTCGTAATTACGACTTAGTTATGTCGTAATTACGACTTAGTTATGTCGTAATTACGACTTACTATCTCGTAATTACGACTTAGTTATGTCGTAATTACGACTTAGTTATGTCGTAATTACAACTTAGCTATGTCGTAATTACGACTTAGTTATGTCGTAATTACGACTTACTATCTCGTAATTACGACTTAGTTATGTCGTAATTACGACTTAGTTATGTCGTAATTACGACTTAGTATCTCGTAATTACGACTTAGTATCTCGTAATTACGACTTAGTATCTCGTAATTACGGCTTAGTATCTCGTAATTACGACTTAGTTATCTCGTAATTACGACTTAGTATCTCGTAATTACGACTTAGTTATGTCGTAATTACGACTTAGTTATGTCGTAATTACGACTTAATTATGTTGCATACGAGAGCCTTTTGGGCTCAGTTTGGTAAAACATAAAACTGCTTTTCGCGTACTTACGTGAAACATTCGCGTATTAACGCGTTACTTTTGCATTATAATGCTTAACTTTCGCGTAATATCGCGTTAATTGATATAAAAACTTCACTGTCCGTTTTATTCATTGTTTATTTTTATATTCCTTTCTTGCTTGTTTATTAACTTATTAATGAAATAAATTAATAGATTGTTTATTTTATCAACATCTTTGATTATTTATAACCATTTTGTTCCATAAGCAAAAGGCACAGGTCCCTCACAGTTTCATCATATGATAAAAAACTTTTTTGGGGTAGTTTCTTAAGTGTATACATGTATTTTTCTTTGATCTACTTTACAAAGACGGTGCTGTTTTTGTACAGTACCGGTTGTATGTGGTGCATAGGCCCATTCCCTCCCCGAATCTTCTGCTCGCCTGAAATGGTGTGCGCGTGTCCCAGTTTGCAGCTAGATTTTCCAAATCTGTCTGTAAAAATTAATATAACAACAACGTTTCAATACATCAAAATATCAAAAAATTAACTCGAGAGGAAATGAAGAAGTTTTAAAAAGAATATTTGTTTAATTAGGCATTCAGCCATTGAAATATTGAATGAATAATCCATTAATTAAGTATTTATATTCGCACGATCCATTTTGTCATATATATATATATATATATATATATATATATATATATATATATATATATATATATAAATAGTGTGTGTGTGTGTGTGTGTGTGTGTGTGAGAGAGAGAGAGAGAGAGAGAGAGAGAGAGAGAGAGAGAGAGAGAGAGAGAGAGAGAGAGAGAGAGAGAGAGAGAGAGAGAGAGAGAGAGATCGTCTTGCGACAAAAATGTGAAATCATTTATTCAGTAAGAATATAATTCAGTATTGTGTCTTTAATGGTCTTATTATTAGAACTTAATTCATAAAATGTATAAATATAACAAAGTGAAAATTATGTTTTATTCCACCATACTGTCATATACCATTTTTAAATGTATGTTATGATTAAAATTAAAAAGTGGTTAATGACACCGTAATGTCAAATCATGTGTCTATTGTCTTACTTTCTTAAACTTTTCGTTAAAAAGCGCAATTATTGATTAAATGAGAATTCCAGAATTCTGTAATTTATTCAGGATAAAAATAACACCATCGGTCAATTAGTTATTCTTCCTCGTCGTTTATTTTAACCGTTTTAATATTTTTACTGTAGATTTACTAATCAAAATTTGATGTGCTATCATAAAAAGCATAAATTTCAGCATGGAACATAACAAGTCTAAGAATTTTCCTCAGTAAATCGTTAATTTCCTATTAATGTTCGATGTTTAAATACCTATAAATGTTACGCCATTGCTTTATTAACTGTTCTTCGCATTATATTACGCGAAAGTTACGCGATATAACACGAAAGTTACGCGTTTTTTCGCAACATAAAATGTTTTTGTTCTACCAAACTAAGCCCAAAAGGCTTTCGTAGGTAACATAATTATGTCGTAATTACGACATAACTAAGTCGTAATTACGACATAACTAAGTCGTAATTACGAGATAATAAGTCGTAATTACGACTTAATTTATTTTTTGTCAGTGGCACTTGTCGGCTTCCGTAAATGAATACAGATATAGCAATAATTCCCCAGCGTGATGTAGCCTTTTGAATTTAATTTTAGAACATGGTTACGTCATAAAAATCAGGTAGTGTAAACACAACTTACGAAACGGTAAAATCCCAGAATTTCATAAAATTTGTCATTTGTGATTTTGTAAGAGATAAATAACACCACTACGAATCAATTGATTATCAATGATGGGCAATAAATGTAATTTGTTAGGTTAACCTTTTGATTTATTCGAGTCGGGCATTATTTCACACCAGTCGGGCAGTATACAACAACCAGCCGGGCATTATATCACATCAGGTCGGTCATTATATCACAACCAGTCGGGCATTATATATCACAATCAGTCGGTCATTATATCACAACCAGTCGGGTATTATATCACAACCAGTCGGGCGTTATATCACAATCAGTCGGGCATTATATCACAATCAGACAGATGTTTTATACTCAACAACTAACAACTATTTGTCTCTTCAATATTTATATATTTATGTCTTGTTTTTTTTATTCTCAATAAGTTGTTGTTGTACATTTCGTATTGTTTTATTTTTTAAAGAAATAATTGTGATTTTTTTCTGTCTATGACCCCATAGAGAGAAAAGAATCACAATTATTTCTTACAATTAAATAAAAAAAATAATTACAATATTTATAACATTAACATAATCTTTTTTATACAACTTATATATTCACTGCAATGCAGCTGGATGCCCATAACTACCGCCGGTACCTGCACACTAGTTTCACCGTCATTTTTAAATCATTCTGTGTGCGTGTGTGCAGTACGTACATGTATCATTTGCATATATTTTAATTAATGTCAAACAGAGGTTGCAAACATGCAAACACATCGAAGCGGTACAACTCACACTGATTGCGCGCGACGGCACTTTAAAATATAAATGACGATGGCTTAAAGGTGCAAGTATGTCTGCAAAAAATGAGACATCCGAGTTCGAAGCGGAACTATGAACCGTCACATATCCACAAATGATGCACGATGCACCTGCAGGTTCACAAAACTCCAATTCGCTGCTGTCATCACGATCATCATTTATGACTATAGATCTTAAGACTGATACCAAATATTTAACAACTTTCACGTTTTTAATGAAGAAAACAAATGACACCGTTTACGTCGTTAGACAAATATGACGGCAGACTGAATAATTGACCTAGTTGTCAGGAAACCGACGTCAGCGGTTGCTAGGGGTTGATGACATATACCGTATGCGCTAAAAAAATTCGTCTTTGAGATCATAAACATAAAAAAATTAAATGCTGGACTGTTTATAAATTTAATTTTCCCCTAGTTGAAGGTTTTGGGCTACTCAGTGATACTACAGTATGATTTTTAAATACCTTACCTTATTCGTGAAATACATTCATGAAGTTATAGAAAATCTATATATTTTAATTTGCCTTTTGAATTTCCCATAGCTTGAGAGTCGTTGACTTCATGATTGACAATGAACGCCAAAAAACTTGTCACTCCGTGTTTGAATACATAAAAATCCGGAACTACATTACCATAGGTAAACAAACATGGCTTTTACGTCACTTTTGTTTATATTCGAGACAAGCTTGAAAAACGCATTTTTCCGAAATTTTACAACAACGGTTCAATGGTTAAAATGCACAAAATAAAATCAATGAAATTTCAATAACATATTTAGGCACGTTGCTGATATTCACTGTAATATTGACATTGTGAGACGGAGTTTAAAAAATCAAATGGTGTTTTTGAAAGAACAGACAAGAACTGGTCTGTCAAAACCATCAAACCACAAAAAAAAAATTCTTGAACAATCGGATCTTTTAAAAATTTCTTCCTACCTTGGCAAAGCTGCTATATCCCCTATTATTTTGAGAAAATGTGTAATGGTACAACTTGTTAATTAATTTTGTGTCTCGCGGGATGTAAATTTCAAGTGATGTAAATTTTAGTTAGAATTAGATTCACGCATGTATGACACATCCAGTAAAATTTTTTCGTTTCACATGCTGTGTTTGTTGATCGGAAAAACTGGAAAATAGTCAGCCACATGTCAGTTAATTATGGATACAACAGAACTCCTCAAAACTATAATACATGGTTTAATAACTCCTTGCTAAACTTAAAACGATAATTTTCTAAAATTTGTGAGTTATTTGCACTGCAGCAGGCGTAAAGAATAAGTATATTTCTCACTGCTTTGCTGTCTACATTTGAATGATACCGAGTATGAAGCTCGGCACATAAAGTTAGAGTGAATCTCAACCTAACAATGTCGACATTCCAGAAAAAATCTCTCGGTAAATCCCTGTCTAAGCTCACATACTAGTATCCTGGCGCAGATTCGAAACTCACGTGTTTGGCCATTGAAAATTATCCCTCTGCTACAGTTTCCCCGTTTCAGATTCACAAATTTTACTTCCGACTTACAGCCAGCAATCTTTTACTCCAAACTTCTGCAATGAAATGGGGCCACACAGGTGTACCTGATTTTCGACCGAAATATAGTCCACAAATAACAACACATTTATGTTGATATTCAATTATATATATATATATATATATATATATATATATATATATATATATATATATATATATATATATATATATATCCAATTTTCTCAAAAATACATTATGTTAATGAAACATCGAGAAATACCATCAAAATACCTGAAAACACTATAATTTTACAAACCAAAACTCCCCGTTGTTACCCCACATTAAAAAAAAACTGCGGATTAATAATGTGTCGTTCTCGGTCTTAATTTCATCTGTTGCGTCTACTGGACTCCCCCGAAGTGCATGTGTTATAGATGGGATTTTTTTTATTCTTAAAATTAATGAATATTTTTTTAAAAAAATATTTAACGAAAATATAAAAATTGAACTGTTTTAAAATGGTGTTCATTGCCAGTATGAAGGCAACAACTTTACAAGCAAACGGAATAACGCGCGTTAATTGTTAAATACATGCTAGTGGGGTTATGTCTGACATCCAAGTCAAGATTCTTTTAATATTATATATCGAGGCGGTCTAAGACGGCTGAAGAACCCGAAAAGAACCGCTTATCTTTGTCAAGCTAACTAATAAATTGAGCGGGTAGAGGCATCCGTTAGCCGGTGTTTTAGATCACTCGGTTACTGATACCTTATATCTAGTCATTGATAGTCATATCATAGCAGCTTTTTATAACCAATCATCTACTTAGCAAGGGTCCGAAGTTCTAATGCATTTTGGGATATGATGTATTTTGACTGCTACTTGTGACAAAAGTTTTGTATCACGTGACCAACCTTTTCTTATTACTGATAACTGGACAGGAATACTATACCAACCATTGACATGTATCTATTTGAGTCAGAATAAAAGAAAAAAGAATCTTGAATGGGGAATACACACACACACACACACACACACACACACACACACACACACACACATATATATATATATATATATATTTATCCAAGATGGTAAGTTTCTATGTTCTAAAGATTTGTGATTTGTATACGATCAATGACATAAATAATGACTAAGCATCTTACATTTTAATTTTATATTTTGCTAGTACTTATATATATATATATTTATATATATATATATATATATATATATATATATATATATATATATATATATATATATACATATATATATATATATATATATATATATATATATATATATATATATATATATATATATATATATATATATATATATATACATATATATATATGAAATCTTACTTATCGGCTAATTCACTAATTGTCTCGTTTGACTCTGGCAGGAATGTATCTTTTAATAAACCATGTACCTGCCTCTTATAATAAACATTCGCACTACCAGGAATGACTTCCATTTGTTAGATCACTTATCACTTATTGATGTTTTAAAAGGTGATTAAAGTAGTCGTTGGAATTTACAGGAACAAGATCAAGAAATCTTCATTTCTGTAATGATGCTTTGATCCTAATTTATTTAAAAACAACATAACAATTGTAAAACATTTTATTAGTTTTTAAAGCATGAGTTTTAAAACAACAGAAAATAACAGAATGTTTTCCAGAGAAGAATACGTATAAACCGCTAAAGTAGTTGTAAAGAGTCTATATGTAGTTAATAATATAACATTGTATATATAAGATTTTATACTGTAAATCTCGAGGTTTTTACCTGAAGACGTTGAAGACTTAAGACATTACTTCTTTGGATCTTTGCCTTTCTTTGATATTGCTTCAATTTGTTCTGCAAAGTTTTTCTCAGAGAGCCAATTTAAGTACGTTTTATCTCCTCCTTTTATAGCAATTAAGTTGGCGTATTCACCTGAAATTTGCATAGCTGCTAAAGCATCTCTTACAGCCCTGAAATTAACATATAGATTAATCTTAAATAAATAAATATTAAGAAAGTAAAATATAAGATAATTAATTATCAAATTATACACTATGGTCATTACTTAATACATGTATAACAATTGAAAATACAGATTTTTTTTCGCTGCCTTTATGAAGATACAAGTTCATCATTTAACACTCGGGTTGTTATGCTCATGTATAAACTATATAATCATATCATATAGACAAAATGGCTGGTAACGCGTTATGTGTTCGACTTCGACTGTATGTTGTTGAGTTTATTTCAATTTGGTATCGACATGATTTTCTTTACCACCTAGGTATCAGTTCTTCTTTTTTATATATCATTTTTTTTTATGAAATGTCATAGATTATCTGGCTAATTCTTGTTCTTCTTCAATAACGCTTAATTAACATAACATTATTATTATCTTGCATTCACCTACACGTATTTGTGATATAAATCACGTAATATCATTTTAAAATCACAATATTAAAAGATATAGTACTTAATACCTCCGGACAGATTGTGACAATTTTTTAAATGTTCAGTTTAATAACAAATATGTTGATTTGTTTAAATCCTTAATTGAAAACTGTTAAATATTTAAGGAAATAAGCTTTTGGGTGTTTGTAAAAATGTCATTATCTTGTGGTTTTTCAATTTGTTTGATAGAAAAAGACAAATCAATATTCTTTAAAAAGTGATTAAATGATAATTGTAAAACATAGGAATCTAAACTATTTTAGAAGATCAAGACTCGTTGTTTAGTTTTAATAAAGTTTACTTTAAAACAATGTATAACATCGATACAAGCGACGGTGATTTGATAAAATCAAGAATTACTGTTTTACGCAATTCAAATGGATCAGAAATACGAGTCATTTAAGTGTGACAGGGTCTTTTACGAGTCATCTAAGTGTGACAGGGCATTTTACAAGTCATTTAAGTGCGACAGGGCATTTTACAAGTCATTAAAGTGTGACAGGGTCTTTTACGATTCATTTAAGTGTGACAGGGCATTTTACAAGTCATTTAAGTGTGACAGGGCATTTTACAAGTCATTTAAGTGTGACAGGGCATTTTACAAGTCATTTAAGTGTGACAGGGTCTTTTACGATTCATTTAAGTGTGACAGGGTCTTTTACGAGTAATTTAAGTGTGACAGGGTCTTTTACGAGTCATTTAAGTGTGACAGGGTCTTTTACGATTCATTTAAGTGTGACAGGGCATTTTACAAGTCATTAAAGTGTGACAGGGTCTTTTACGATTCATTTAAGTGTGACAGGGTCTTATACGAGTCATTTAAGGGTGACAGGGTCTTTTACGATTCATTTAAGTGTGACAGGGTCTTTTACGAGTAATTTAAGTGTGACAGGGTCTTTTACGAGTCATCTAAGAGTGACAGGGTCTTTTACGAGTCATTTAAGGGTGACAGGGTCTTTTACGAGTCATCTAAGTGTGACAGGGCATTTTACAAGTCATTTAAGTGTGACAGGGTCTTTTACGAGTAATTTAAGTGTCACAGGGTCTTTTACGAGTAATTTAAGTGTCACAGGGTCTTTTACGAGTCATTTAAGGGTGACAGGGCATTTTACAAGTCATTAAAGTGTGACAGGGTCTTTTACGATTCATTTAAGTGTGACAGGGCATTTTACAAGTCATTTAAGTGTGACAGGGTCTTTTACGAGTCATCTAAGTGTGACAGGGTCTTTTACGAGTAATTTAAGTGTGACAGGGTCTTTTACGAGTCATTTAAGGGTGACAGGGCATTTTACAAGTCATTTAAGTGTGACAGGGTCTTTTACGATTCATTTAAGTGTGACAGGGTCTTTTACGAGTAATTTAAGTGTGACAGGGTCTTTTACGAGTCATCTAAGAGTGACAGGGTCTTTTACGAGTCATTTAAGGGTGACAGGGTCTTTTACGAGTCATCTAAGTGTGACAGGGCATTTTACAAGTCATTTAAGTGTGACAGGGTCTTTTACGAGTAATTTAAGTGTGACAGGGTCTTTTACGAGTAATTTAAGTGTGACAGGGTCTTTTACGAGTCATTTAAGGGTGACAGGGCATTTTACAAGTCATTAAAGTGTGACAGGGTCTTTTACGATTCATTTAAGTGTGACAGGGCATTTTACAAGTCATTTAAGTGTGACAGGGTCTTTTACGAGTCATCTAAGTGTGACAGAGTCTTTTACGAGTAATTTAAGTGTGACAGGGTCTTTAACGAGTCATTTAAGGGTGACAGGGCATTTTACAAGTCATTTAAGTGTGACAGGGTCTTTTACGATTCATTTAAGTGTGACAGGGTTTTTTACGAGTAATTTAAGGGTGACAGGGTCTTTTACGGGTAATTTAAGTGTGACAGGGTCTTTTACGATTCATTTAAGTGTGACAGGGTCTTTTACGAGTAACTTAAGTGTGACAGGGTCTTTTACGATTCATTTAAGTGTGACAGGGTCTTTTACGAGTAATTTAAGTGTGACAGGGTCTTTTACGAGTAATTTAAGTGTGACAGGGTCTTTTACGAGTCATTTAAGTGTGACAGGGTCTTTTACGAGTAATTTAAGTGTGACAGGGTCTTTTACGAGTAATTTAAGTGTGACAGGGTCTTTTACAAGTCATTTAAGTGTGACAGGGTCTTTTACGAGTCATTTAAGTGTGACAGGGTCTTTTACGAGTAATGTAAGTGTGACAGGGTCTTTTACGAGTAATTTAAGTGTGACAGGGTCTTTTACGAGTAATTTAAGTGTGACAGGGTCTTTTACGAGTAATTTAAGTGTGACAGGGTTTTTTACGATTCATTTAAGTGTGACAGGGTCTTTTACAAGTAATTTAAGTGAGACAGGGTCTTTTACGAGTAATTTAAGTGTGACAGGGTCTTTTACGATTGATTTAAGTGTGACAGGGTCTTTTACGAGTAATTTAAGTGTGACAGGGTCTTTTACGAGTAATTTAAGTGTGACAGGGTCTTTTACGAGTAATTTAAGTGTGACAGGGTCTTTTACGAGTAATTTAAGTGTGACAGGGTCTTTTACGAGTAATTTAAGTGTGACAGGGTCTTTTACAAGTCATTTAAGTGTGACAGGGTCTTTTACGAGTCATTTAAGTGTGACAGGGTCTTTTACGAGTAATTTAAGTGTGACAGGGTCTTTTACGATTGATTTAAGTGTGACAGGGTCTTTTACGAGTAATTTAAGTGTGACAGGGTCTTTTACGAGTAATTTAAGTGTGACAGGGTCTTTTACGAGTAATTTAAGTGTTACAGGGTCTTTTACGAGTAATTTAAGTGTGACAGGGTCTTTTACGAGTAATTTAAGTGTGACAGGGTCTTTTACAAGTCATTTAAGTGTGACAGGGTCTTTTACGAGTCATTTAAGTGTGACAGGGTCTTTTACGAGTAATTTAAGTGTGACAGGGTCTTTTACGAGTAATTTAAGTGTGACAGGGTCTTTTACGAGTAATTTAAGTGTGACAGGGTCTTTTACGAGTCATTAAAGTGTGACAGGGTCTTTTACAAGTCATTTAAGTGTGACAGGGTCTTTTACGAGTCATTTAAGTGTGACAGGGTCTTTTACGAGTCATTTAAGTGTTACAGGGTCTTTTACGAGTCATTTAAGTGTGACAGGGTCTTTTACGAGTCATTAAAGTGTGACAGGGTCTTTTACGAGTCATTAAAGTGTGACAGGGTCGTTTACAAGTCATTTAAGTGTTACAGGGTCTTTTACGAGTGATTTAAGTGTGACAGGGTCTTTTACGAGTAATTTAAGTGTGACAGGGTCTTTTACGAGTCATTAAAGTGCGACAGGGTCTTTTACTAGTCATTAAAGTGTGACAGGGTCTTTTACAAGTCATTTAAGTGTTACAGGGTCTTTTACGAGTCATTTAAGTGTGACAGGGTCTTTTACGAGTCATTTAAGTGTGACAGGGTCTTTTACGAGTAATTTAAGTGTTACAGGGTCTTTTACGAGTCATTTAAGTGTGACAGGGTCTTTTACCAGTCATTTAAGTGTGACAGGGTCTTTTACGAGTCATTTAAGTGTGACAGGGTCTTTTACGAGTCATTTAAGTGTGACAGGGTCTTTTACGAGTCATTTAAGTGTTACAGGGTCTTTTACAAGTCATTTAAGTGTGACAGGGTCTTTTACGAGTCATTAAAGTGTGACAGGGTCTTTTACGAGTAATTTAAGTGTGACAGGGTCTTTTACGAGTAATTTAAGTGTGACAGGGTCTTTTACGAGTCATTAAAGTGTGACAGGGTCTTTTACAAGTCATTTAAGTGTTACAGGGTCTTTTACGAGTCATTTAAGGGTGACAGGGTCTTTTACGAGTCATTTAAGTGTTACAGGGTCTTTTACGAGTCATTTAAGTGTGACAGGGTCTTTTACGAGTCATTTAAGTGTGACAGGGTCTTTTACGAGTCATTTAAGTGTTACAGGGTCTTTTACGAGTCATTTAAGAGTGACAGGGTCTTTTACGAGTCATTAAAGTGTGACAGGGTCTTTTACGAGTAATTTAAGTGTGACAGGGTCTTTTACGAGTCATTTAAGTGTTACAGGGTCTTTTACGAGTAATTTAAGTGTTACAGGGTCTTTTACGAGTCATTTAAGTGTTACAGGGTCTTTTACGAGTAATTTAAGTGTTACAGGGTCTTTTACGAGTCATTTAAGTGTTACAGGGTCTTTTACGAGTCATTTAAGTGTGACAGGGTCTTTTACGAGTCATTTAAGTGTTACAGGGTCTTTTACGAGTCATTTAAGTGCTACAGGGTCTTTTACGAGTAATTTAAGTGTGACAGGGTCTTTTACGAGTCATTTAAGTGTTACAGGGTCTTTTACGAGTCATTTAAGTGTCACAGGGTCTTTTACGAGTAATTTAAGTGTTACAGGGTCTTTTACGAGTCATTTAAGTGTTACAGGGTCTTTTACGAGTCATTTAAGTGTTACAGGGTCTTTTACGAGTCATTTAAGTGTTACAGGGTCTTTTACGAGTCATTTAAGTGTTACAGGGTCTTTTACGAGTCATTAAAGTGTGACAGGGTCTTTTTCGAGTCATTTAAGTGTTACAGGGTCTTTTACAGGTCATTTAAGTGTTACAGGGTCTTTTACGAGTCATTAAAGTGTGACAGGGTCTTTTACGAGTAATTTAAGTGTGACAGGGTCTTTTACGAGTCATTTAAGTGTTACAGGGTCTTTTACGAGTCATTAAAGTGTGACAGGGTCTTTTACGAGTAATTTAAGTGTTACAGGGTCTTTTACGAGTCATTTAAGTGTGACAGGGTCTTTTACGAGTCATTTAAGTGTGACAGGGTCTTTTACGAGTCATTTAAGTGTTACAGGGTCTTTTACGAGTCATTTAAGAGTGACAGGGTCTTTTACGAGTCATTAAAGTGTGACAGGGTCTTTTACGAGTAATTTAAGTGTGACAGGGTCTTTTACGAGTCATTTAAGTGTTACAGGGTCTTTTACGAGTAATTTAAGTGTTACAGGGTCTTTTACGAGTCATTTAAGTGTTACAGGGTCTTTTACGAGTAATTTAAGTGTTACAGGGTCTTTTACGAGTCATTTAAGTGTTACAGGGTCTTTTACGAGTCATTTAAGTGTGACAGGGTCTTTTACGAGTCATTTAAGTGTTACAGGGTCTTTTACGAGTCATTTAAGTGCTACAGGGTCTTTTACGAGTAATTTAAGTGTGACAGGGTCTTTTACGAGTCATTTAAGTGTTACAGGGTCTTTTACGAGTCATTTAAGTGTCACAGGGTCTTTTACGAGTAATTTAAGTGTTACAGGGTCTTTTACGAGTCATTTAAGTGTTACAGGGTCTTTTACGAGTCATTTAAGTGTTACAGGGTCTTTTACGAGTCATTTAAGTGTTACAGGGTCTTTTACGAGTCATTTAAGTGTTACAGGGTCTTTTACGAGTCATTAAAGTGTGACAGGGTCTTTTACGAGTCATTTAAGTGTTACAGGGTCTTTTACAGGTCATTTAAGTGTTACAGGGTCTTTTACGAGTCATTAAAGTGTGACAGGGTCTTTTACGAGTAATTTAAGTGTGACAGGGTCTTTTACGAGTCATTTAAGTGTTACAGGGTCTTTTACGAGTCATTAAAGTGTGACAGGGTCTTTTACGAGTAATTTAAGTGTGACAGGGTCTTTTACGAGTCATTTAAGTGTTACAGGGTCTTTTACGAGTCATTTAAGTGTTACAGGGTCTTTTACGAGTAATTTAAGTGTGACAGGGTCTTTTACGAGTCATTTAAGTGTTACAGGGTCTTTTACGAGTCATTTAAGTGTTACAGGGTCTTTTACGAGTAATTTAAGTGTGACAGGGTCTTTTACGAGTCATTTAAGTGTTACAGGGTCTTTTACGAGTCATTTAAGTGTTACAGGGTCTTTTACGAGTCATTTAAGTGTTACAGGGTCTTTTACGAGTCATTAAAGTGTGACAGGGTCTTTTACGAGTCATTTAAGTGTTACAGGGTCTTTTACGAGTCATTTAAGTGTTACAGGGTCTTTTACGAGTAATTTAAGTGTGACAGGGTCTTTTACGAGTCATTTAAGTGTGACAGGGTCTTTTACGAGTCATTTAAGTGTGACAGGGTCTTTTACGAGTCATTTAAGTGTGACAGGGTCTTTTACAAGTCATTTAAGTGTGACAGGGTCTTTTACGAGTCATTTAAGTGTTACAGGGTCTTTTACGAGTCATTTAAGTGTGACAGGGTCTTTTACGAGTCATTAAAGTGTGACAGGGTCTTTTACGAGTAATTTAAGTGTGACAGGGTCTTTTACAAGTCATTTAAGTGTGACAGGGTCTTTTACGAGTCATTTAAGTGTTACAGGGTCTTTAACGAGTCATTTAAGTGTTACAGGGTCTTTTACGAGTCATTTAAGTGTGACAGGGTCTTTTACGAGTCATTTAAGTGTGACAGGGTCTTTTACGAGTAATTTAAGTGTTACAGGGTCTTTTACGAGTCATTTAAGTGTGACAGGGTCTTTTACGAGTAATTTAAGTGTGACAGGGTCTTTTACGAGTCATTAAAGTGTGACAGGGTCTTTTACGAGTCATTTAAGTGTTACAGGGTCTTTTACGAGTAATTTAAGTGTGACAGGGTCTTTTACGAGTCATTAAAGTGTGACAGGGTCTTTTTCGAGTAATTTAAGTGTTACAGGGTCTTTTACGAGTCATTTAAGTGTGACAGGGTCTTTTACGAGTAATTTAAGTGTGACAGGGTCTTTTACGAGTCATTAAAGTGTGACAGGGTCTTTTACGAGTAATTTAAGTGTTACAGGGTCTTTTACAAGTCATTTAAGTGTGACAGGGTCTTTTACGAGTCATTTAAGTGTTACAGGGTCTTTTACGAGTCATTTAAGTGTGACAGGGTCTTTTACGAGTCATTAAAGTGTGACAGGGTCTTTTACGAGTAATTTAAGTGTTACAGGGTCTTTTACGAGTCATTTAAGTGTGACAGAGTCTTTTACGAGTCATTTAAGTGTGACAGGGTCTTTTACGAGTCATTTAAGTGTTACAGGGTCTTTTACGAGTCATTTAAGTGTTACAGGGTCTTTTACGAGTCATTTAAGTGTTACAGGGTCTTTTACGAGTCATTAAAGTGTGACAGGGTCTTTTACGAGTCATTTAAGTGTTACAGGGTCTTTTACGAGTCATTTAAGTGTTACAGGGTCTTTTACGAGTAATTTAAGTGTGACAGGGTCTTTTACGAGTCATTTAAGTGTTACAGGGTCTTTTAAGCTTATCGTCCTTGAATATCTTTGACATAAGGTGAAAGTTATATATATTTTCATATAACTCTCTTTCTCTCTCTCTCTCTCTCTCTCTCTCTCTCTCTCTCTCTCTCTCTCTCTCTCTCTCTCTCTCTCTTTTGATTTCAAAACTCTATCATGAAGTTATGTTTTTACAAAATTTGAAAATTTTAACTATTAAATGCGAAACTTTTCAGATTATTTCAAATTTCGTGATACATTGTCATTTACAAACATCACGTGTTTAACTTACAGATCAAAGAAATTACGGAAATTTTTCTTCTTCTTATACACTAACATTTGTAAACTTACTGATCAGCTAATGTTTCTGAAGCTCCCGGATTAAATTGGTCGACCAATTTTAATATATCAACCGGTGCTTTTCCTGTATCGTCTCCATAGCTTTCACATAGCTTTTTGTAAATTAAATTTGCAAGACGTTCATCTTTCTTTTTTTCTTCTTTATCTTTACTGGGCCCTACTTCAGCCATGTTTTAACAATTAGTGACAAACGGTAAGAAAAATTAGATATTACGCTTATATATATATATATATATATATATATATATATATATATATATATATATATATATATATATATATATATATATATATATATAATTTAATTTTAAATTACAATTTTAAATTGAAAATTTTAAAAATTATATTTTTTCCGGTATATAATATCAAGTCAAATATTAAATATTTTTGTTTTTTTCCTGACTACATCCGATGTTTTTATTTTTTGATATATATATATATATATATATATATATATATATATATATATATATATATATATATATATATATATATATATATATATATATATATATATATATGTGTGTGTGTGTGTGTGTGTGTGTGTGTGTGTGTGTGTTCTTCTCAGTCATATCCTTCGTTGGACAATCGACGACCTGTTATGATCACTATTGTGTCGGACACATTTTATATTTAATCAGTATGAGAGTTATTTCCCTTTATTAGCGAGCCGTAATTATGGTCACTTGTAAAGATGTGATGATATTCAAACAAAATAATTGATTCCTTGAAACATCACTAAAACATCTTGGATTTCATTATTAGTTATACAATTGATTATTATTTCCTCAGGCTAAGTCGTTGTATCTTTTTATAGCTTTTTAAAATGATCAGTGGAATTTAAACGTAACACACTACATGTTTTTATGGTCCGTTAAAGTCATAAAGGGTAAAGAATTAAGCGGAGAAGAGATCGTTTGTGTTTCAGTTTACACATTGATATGCTGTTTTGTTACCTCAATCAATTTTCACTTTAATGCACCTCAAACTGTACTAAACTGAAGGACTTTTTGTTATTTAAAAAAAAATCAGGAACTTCAGACTTTCTCATACAACGCGCGGTCTTTGTCGTTCAAATTTCCTTTCAGATATGCCGTGTATAAGTATTAAGTCATTATGTGATGTGTTACATAGATAGAGTTCCCACTGATCTATGATCATAAAACACAAACAAACAGTGACATGTCTAAATCACAATCCCTACAGCAAAGTGAAAAGTTCAAAACTGGCTTATTCAGTTTAACAATTAAACTTCCACCAGAGAAGTGGGGCCGGGTACCCTGGAAAAGGAAACACCTCCTGTCTAGCTAGCGACAACCAACATGCGCGAAATCAAATTTGACTCGTAATGAAAAAAAAACAGGGAACTATCAAATATATCAAGAATAAGTTTGAATACAGCGACTTTATACTCATCGACAATATTGTGTTGACGTCCATCAAACTTTTTAAAGACCTTGATAAGCTTGTAATATCCCTGAGTCAACAATTTAATTGGAAGCAGCTTGTCACAGATTATAATTAAGGACGGAAATGCAATGCTATATAATGACAATATGTTCCTTCTTCTTTCATTACACCGGTATAGGTATAAAAATTGTACAAGGTTAGTATATTAGCCGTATTTGATTGGTTGCTTTCCGTCGAGCAAGAGACTTTCCATTGGCCGATATTTTCCCACCTTTTACTTGTTTAACTTTAACATTAAATCAGTTTTAATAAATAATTTTAAACAACTGAAAACTGACCTATGTGAAAAATTAAGTCAGATTTCCTACATCAATGCTTTGTCTGAAAATAATTTTTAACAACTGATAATAAAAAGTCCATTCTTGTTAAAAAAAATTGAATTACAGAGTGAAAATTATTGACTATAATGGGCTGATAACACTATCGGGTTACGGCCCTGATCCGCTAGAGGGCTACTACTTTCGGGGATTTCAGGTTTGTTGCTGAAATTATCATCATTTTAACTGTTTTTGTAGTGACATGAAGTGACTGAAGAACCACTTCTTCATTTCAAACTTCTGTTTATGAGACTTTCAAACTGAACAACAGACATGACTAGTTTATTGTCACTTAGTTTATTATCGAAAGCCGTCTCCGATATAATGGCAAACCTACCGTCCACGGAATTAAATATTGCTAATAACACTATTAAATGTATTAGTATATGATGAAATTGTGTTAGACATGCCACAATTCTGATCAACTGTTGCCTCTCAAACATAATGTTGTAAACTTTGTTTATTAAGTGTTCCTCAAATTGTTACAAAATAATTTCAAATCCCCCAAGTACTCTCAAATATGTCACACACACACTGTAATCAATGTAATGGTTTGAATCAGTTCAGCTGATTTAGCAATATTTGACATCAATTATACTAGGGTGTTTTTACTATTGTAAATTAGTATACAAATTGGCCCAAATTGTGACCATTGCTTGTTTCATTGTTCATATGAAGCAGAATTCATGCAGACACTTGTTATATCTTGAGCAAGGTCTTTCGCCAAATAACGCAGGTCCAAAAAAGATACATAGATGACGTTCTATTTCTCAATAATCCCATTTTCGGAGAAGATATGTTTGCCATTTATCCTCATGAGCTTGTAATAACAGATACAACTTATTTTTATGTTCTGCTTCATATTAGGATTTATACCTGAATCATGTCACAAACGAAAGGCTTAATTCGAAACGTTATGACAAACGTGACGTGATGACTTTTTCTTTTGTCAACTTTCCGTTTCCATGCAGCATAATTCCCTCCTCTCCTGCATATGGTGTATATTTGTTTCGCAGTTAATATGGAATGGTAGAGTTTGTTCCCACCACCGGAACATATTTTTGTTAATATAAGTTGATTACAAAATAATAATAATAAATAAATAAATAAATAAATAAATAAATAAATAAATAAATAAATAAATAAATAAAATAAAATAAATAAATAAATGAAAATTAAAAAAAAAAAAAGCTGATTAAAGGTGTTCAAACTTATTCTGGATATACTTGGCTTCTAATAGTTTCATGTTCCAAACATTCTAATTTTTTAACGTGGTTGGTGTAGCTAGCTAGACAGAAGGTGTTTACTCTTCCAGAGCATCCGGCCTCACTTCCCTGGTGAATGTATACATGTACATGTTTAATTGAATTAGTTACTTTTTAAAGTTTTTGCTTTACTCTTGGGGTGTGATTTGAACATGAACCGTTAAGATTGTGTTTGATTTAATACAAAACCTAAATGTTTTCATTCATCGTATCTTTGAGTCTTTGCTACATAGCTCTACAAACTTTTATACATTTTTCCTGCCCCTTCTAGAAAATGGAGCATCGCCGCTTAAAACATATTTATTTTATGAGCCAAGTAGCTGTAAATGTGTTGAAAACGTATGGGCTACTGTTAAGTGTCAGTATATCACATCTGTCAATAGAGCTTTTGTGTGCGTGTTTATCTCTCTCTCTCTCTCTCTCTCTCTCTCTCTCTCTCTCTCTCTCTCTCTCTCTCTCTCTCTCTCTCAAACAGCTGATTATTTTTATTATTATTATTATTTTTTATAGAAAAACTCATGAAGTATTTATAAAGTTTACTATGTTCTTCAAAATCCAATTGAACTGTGTCTAAAATCGATATAAGCGGTGCCCAGTGTCTATGAGTTAATTTGATCAAATCAAGAGTTATCGTTTTAAACGATTTATACATAAAGCTTCCTCTACTGGCCCTCGGCATTAGGGGGTAGAACTTCCATGGGCTTACCCGTTATCAGAATAATTCTGATCGGAGAATACTTTGCTTGTCTACAGCATATTGACTTGGTGTTTAAGTTGGTTAGTAAAAACCACATATTTCAGCAGAAAGAAAATTTGAGTAAGAACATTGAATCTACAAAGATAGCTTAAAGATAGTTATCAGTGGAAGATATATAGCAGGCACGTGTTAGGGTGAACATGATTGGTGTGTTTGACATAAGATTAAATCGGAACATCGCTCGGCCTTTTCCGTCGTACCTTATAAAAAACCTCAAATGTAGTCGCACTTCATTTTAAACAAATTTTGACCACGTTATGTGACAAAATAGCGGCGTCCTAACTTACTTGCGATTTGTGTAATTTGAAAAAAAAAGAAGAAATTTATACAACCTTGAAGGCCACTGGGTGCTTAATTCATCTCTAATATTATACAGGGAAATCATCAATTTATTTTTTGCTTCATATCGAAATCTATGTTCAGTTTCCTATTGCGAATCCCTGCACTTGAGACGGACGCTCTTCTACGGTATACTGAGCCACCTAGGTGAGACCATACATTATGTTAGATAAAGCAGAAAATGATTAAAGATAAGTTTTGAAGCGTATTTTTTTAAGTTGGAAGGTAACTGCATACAGGAGTATTTTTGTATGATCTTTTTGATACTAGCAATTGTTTTTTTTTTATTTTCAAAATATAATTCTATGAATTTTATAAACTATTTACATCACATTAAGCACAAGGGACATTCTGGCGCCGATCCGGTAACTTTAGTGATCCGATGTAATATGGCAGGAAATATCCGATCCCTTAGAAATAATTATAAAGACTAGAATAGTTAGCTATTGGTCAAATGTTTTAACCTTTAAAGACTCGAAATACAGTCATATTATTTATTCTATTTTGTATAATAAGTTCTTAAAATGGTAACTGTCGAATACAGTGGCTTAACAATTTACAATCAATTTTCTATAACGCAGGTTTAAATAATATTTGGAATTCTCAAACTTTTCCAAATTCTGAATGGTTAGTTAGCTGTATAAAACAAAGATATATGGAGAATGATAACTACATTAGATACCTCTTCCAGGGGTTTTTCATATAAATTATTCTGTAATGAATTTTTTAGTTAATATTCCTTTAATAATGTTATAAAATCATGTAAGTTTAGAACTTCAAATCATAGACTTCCCATAGAAACAGGTAGATGGTCTTTTATTAATAGAGAAAATAGAATATGTCCACTTTGTAAATTAGATATTGGAGATGGATTTCATTATATTTAAGTATGTAAAACTTTAAATTATTATAGAACTTTATATATAGACAGTTATTTTTACAATGGGGCAAATGTATTGGAATTTAATAGTTTATTCTCTAGTAGAGATATATTGACACTCAATAGATTATGTAATTTTCTTCGTATCGTTAATAAGTTTATTGTCAGTCCTCCTGGTCAGCTTGTATTTTGTATTCCAAATTAGCTTAATTTGTATTCAACATATGCATTGTATATGTTTATATGTAAATGTTGTATATATTCTCTATACTGTAAAAACGGTTTATGAGAAATAAAGTTTTATATATATATATATAATTATATATATATATATATATATATATATATATATATATATATATATATATATATATATATATATATATATATATTTGAACCCTAGATATCAACATAACATGACACCATTACCGAAGTGTGATAATTTTATTTATATCAAATACACAATGTACGTTGTTATTCAATATCTTCTATTGCATATATTTCTTTCGCATGCTCTACAAGGCCTGCCTCTAAATGAGGAAATATCAAACCTCCTGCACTGGGGAGGTATAGAAACTGGTAAAACCATACATAGCACATTAGGACATGGTGGAAGAGAACCGCTGTCACAGACATTTGTCGGACATCCTAAACATGGTGGACCTTCCACTTCCGTTATGACATTTTCCCTTCTACATTTAGGTGGAATGAATATAGCTGGACAGAAAACAAATGGACACGTTGTAATTCCAATACAAATATTAAAATCGCATAATCTGCATGGTCCAAACTGATCGAATCTACTGCCTGAAGGAAAAGCACAGCCAAGTGGTATATTCTCGTTACATACTAGGTCACTGCATATTCTTGACGGAAGACCTTGCCCTGTTGAGAAAATGTTTTGTTTTATTGTTATTAAATGTAATGCTCATTTCACTACATCACTTTTTTAAAAATTGTTTGGTTATCGTATTTTAATGACAAAATTTAAACCAGCTAACAAGTTTAAATTTTGGTCAGACTCAACCTCAACTCTGACTGAAGTTTACAGTTAAAAAGTATTAATATGAAGTGACAATCAACTTTTTATGCAGATTTCTAAGTTAATTTTTCCTACATTAAAATTTTTCAAAAGGCTATAAAAATATTAATGTAAAGGTAATGGTTGTTATTTTATCATTCACAAATCTGTTTAACTTTTTTGCTTGCTTCTAAATGTGCCCGAGTTACATAAAGTTAGTGATAACTATAAACTTCATTTATAAATTCAATGCAATAAGTGAAACTTATTCCTTTTGTGAACTTGAAAATAAACATATTTCTGACTAAAAAATATAATAATAATAATAATAATAAATAATAATAATTATTATAATGGTAATAATAATAAAAAATTTTTTTTAAAAAGTGAAAGTGATATATATTAGAATTTCTAAAATGTCGGAAGTTATTTTTTAAATTTTCAAAATGCACTAAAAGCTAACCATTGGTTATCCAATATGAATACTAATATACACGTGATTAACAGTTCACCCAAAGACATTCAAGTCGTTAAAAATTCTTAAAAAACAGTATTCTTGGAAATATATGACACTGTCAGGAGAAAAAAAATTAAGACTATTGCTTCTAAGTAGGAATAGACTTTCAACAAGAATTCCACATAATTAAATGTCTCACCTTGTTAGTTTTTTTAATTGAGTAAATAATACATTTTTAAGATTCAGTCTTCGCACACAATATAAATGTTAAGTTCAAACAACATTCACAACTTTAAAATACACTGCAACGCCGACAGATTTTGTTTTTGATCAGCCACTTAATGATGTTATTGAAAAAAATATATCAGATAAATACAGGTATAAACATTTCCCCTTCTTCGATATATAATGATACTATGTATGTTCTGTGGAGTGAGCTGACTAACTAATTATATAAAGTATGCCTATATAGACTAGTTATGAAAACATAGCTAAAAATATTTCCCTTTTTAATTATACTCAACACTAATGTCAGATCATGATGTGTACGTACGACAAGCACTGTTACACTAATTGCAATTTAAAAAATAAACCTATAATTTATTCTCACGTGACCCTTAGTACATGTATTGGATATAGTTGGTTGAAACGTTATGGCTAAAAGCATAAGTTTAAACAAACTTTTGTGTTTGTTATTATATTTTTTTTTCATTTGTTGTTTCTATCATTAACTTTTATTGTATTTTATTGTCGGATTACATTTGCTGTTGCTAAGTTCATGTGTTCCAGTTAAAATTTAAATATTTTTCCATAAACCATTTCTGATCAGAAGTGTTATGACCTAAATGTTAACATTGGAGGGCCAAAAAGTATTTAAAATCATGATAAAATATTTGAGTAATACGATGGTCGGAATTCTAAAAAAAAAAAAATTCTTACCGTTCGTTAATCCAATAAATAAAACACAAAATACTAACATGAAAACGGCCATCTCCTTGTCAGGACGATATAAACACTGTCGAATTGAAATCGGCTAGAAAACTTTTTTTTTCAAAAATAAAGTTTAAACCTTTAAAACTACAAACGTTAAAAAGTCTTTTAATGAAAGTAACATAAGAGAATATTGTTATATATATATATATATATATATATATATATATATATATATATATAAAGATGGACATGTACATGTTTCAATTGAAGGTTTAAACACACCAGACAGAAAAAATAGTTTGAAATTATTGTTAACAAGTATATAAATCGTATTTTTATTATTGTGTACTTCCTTAAAAACCTTGTTAAGTTTTATTGTATTGCAATAAAAAATAGACATGTATTAGTAAACTCAATTCCAAGAATTCTCGCCACGTGACCAATGTGATTTGACGAGGACCAATTAAATAATGATTTAAAGTTTTGAATACTAGCGGAAAAAAGAAACGTAAGTTCGATTTTTTATTATAAATAGTAGACGCAAGGTCGAAATTAAATTAAATTTGACACTAAGCTACTTTAGTTAAAATTTCGCCGAGCTTGACTTTAATTCCACTAACTACACAGAAGCGACGCCATTGTCGAATGCAAAGGCTATTTGCACATGCGAGTAATAGGTTTTGTTTGGCACATTGGAGACGTGTTGTTCACTGACGAGTCTCGCTTCACGCAATATTCTGCCTCTTGCATAACGGGTAGGATTTGTTATGATAAAGGCGGAGATATCTCACAGCGTGAAAACACCTCTTGACATAAGTACAACGCATTCTGAAAAGCTTTTTTATTAAAAAGACTGATTTTTTTTATTCAGAATCTATTTTAAATATTCCGAGTCATACTGTAGCTTATCACGAAATAATTAATCATAAAGTCTAGTTCAAATATATACCAATTTTTGTCTAATATCTTCCTTTTTCTAGTTTTTAGCTCACATGAGATAAGACATTGCAATGGTTCAACGCCCTCCTCCCGTCTTAAACTTGCGCTGTGTGTTAACTTTTTACATTTTAATCTTCTTCTCTTAAACTACTGGTCCAAATAAATGAAACTTAGTGGTAATCTTGTCTGGTAAGACCTTTCAGATTTGCACAAATGATGAAGTTATGTCCCCTTGGGGATCTATTAAAGGGGCAAATAGTGAAAAACTTTAAATCTTTCCCTCTGAACGAACAGGATATTATTTATTAGATATTTCATATTTAATATGCTTAGGTCATCCAGTTTCAGATTTGCATATATGGTAGCCATGGGGCTCAAAATGGGGAAATGACAAAGCACATAATACATTGGTCAACTTATCTGGAAAACTGTCAATGTATAGACATTTATTTACAATATTGCAGTTAACTGATATAACGATCACTTTGTAATATGGCTCAAGTTCGTAGGTTTAAAGGTCACATATTCTTAGGAATGCTTAAATTTTAATTAACTTAAAATTACATTTCGTATTTGTATAGGAATGTATATTAGAATATTGTAAGTATTGATATGACGATTATTTACATATTTAATTCAAGGTAATGCTTTCAGAGGTCAAGGTTATATCTACTTAAGAAGAATAAAATTTTTAATTATCTAAAAAACTATTAACTTTTTATATAGGAATTTATATTATATTAGGTATTGATATGACGAATTTTTTATATATTTGGTTAAAGGTCAAACGTTCAAAGGTCAAGGTCATATTTGCAAAAGAACACTAAAATTTGTTATTATCTTGAAAGCTATTAACTTTTTGTATGGATATGTATGTAAGAGTATTGTGGATATTGACACGACGATCAATGAAACATAGATCAAGGTCTTATGTTTAAAGGTCATGGTCATAACTGCATAAAGTGACTGGAATTCTTAATTTTCGAAAAAAAAACATTACTTTTTGTATAGGCATGCGTATAAGAATATTGTAGGTATTGATATGATGATCATTTTGATAAAAGTTCAAATTCATATGTTCAAAGGTCAAGGTCATACCTGCTTAAGAATATTAAAATTTTATTATCTCTTAAAACACATTTAAAACAAGTATTGATATGACTATCATTTTGACATATAGTTTAAGGTTATAGATTCAAAGGTCAAGGCCATACCTGCATAACAAAATGTGTAATAATCCTTTGTACTTTAGTTACTACATGCGTTTTGGCTATTTGTAAATGAACTGTAACTAGATATTTTTGATTAAGTGTTGTGGCACTTTCAAACTTGCGATAACCTTTGCATAAACGACATAAATCATATATGAATAATGTTCTATTTTTCATTGCATAACGTTTATAATTATTTTCCTGACATGAATTCTATATTAGCATATATTCGCTATGCATGCTAAACACGTTTTACCCTCAAACGTCGACAACGTTTGTCGTAAACAGTGTTTGGGGATGGTTGGATCTACAGCGAGACACGTGATATGTGGGCATGGTTTACATGTAACCTCTGGGCAAGTCAGACACTGATTACCAATTCTACCAACAAGATCCTGCTTCACACATTTATCCGGGATAAGAGGGTCTATTTCTTTGCAGGGTAATAAACTCGGACAAGGATTGCAGATGTTAACGGGGCATGAAAGGCATCCCTCCTCAGGAGTTCCAAAAAGTGTTATGTTTATACATTCCTTTGGAATCCATGGTTTATGTACCACACATGGAGCGAACGTTGGACATGGTTTACAAATATTTTGCGGACATAAAAGACACCCGTCTTTAGGTGTTCCTATAAGAGTTTGTTTTATGCATTCTTTTGGAATCCACGGTTCGTGTACTTCACATGGTGCAAAAGATGGGCAACCTTGACAAGTATTTGTTAAGCATGTCAGGCAAGGTTTTCCTTCATGTTCAGCAACACCTTGTTCTAAACACACAAATGGTATCCATGGATCTGGCCTAGAACATCGAACAAACGGACAAGTTTGGCATTTGTTTTGCAAGCAACCAAGACATGGGGTACCTTCAAATTCTAATAGATCTTGTTTCCTGCACACTGAAGGAATCGGGAATTCTAGATCACGACAATCAATGTTTGGACAAATGTTACACGTATTTTGCACACAACCAAGACATGGCTCTCCGTCGATTTCAGACACAGTTTGTTTTCGACATTTAGACGGTATCTCGTTTTCAGGTTGGGCACATTTGCTGATGTTTGGACACTTTTTACATTTATTTGTAACACATCCAAGACATGGAACCCCATTAAAGTCAATAACTTTTCTTGTCTGACATACGTCCGGTATTGGTGTTGGTGGATTCAAACAAAGAATATGTGGACATGGTTTACACAAGTTCTGAAAACAACCAAGGCATGGCTTTCCTTCAAATTGTAATATCTCCTGTCTCAAACACTGTTTTGGAGCAGAAGGATAAGGTTTTGGACATAAAACATTCGGGCATGCCTTACATTTGTTCACAATACAACCAAGACACTTTCGTCCAACTACAGAAAATACTTCCTGTTTCCGGCATTCTCTCGGAATATGGTCGACTGAAGCACACTTAACTAGAGGACATTCGTCATCTCGATAACGGCATCTATTTCGTGGACATGATAAACATCGTACACCATTGAACCAAACTGGTCTTTGATATCTGCATCTTCTTGGTAAATTACTTGGAGGACAGTTTGAACACGTTGGTAAAATACCCCGCCATTCCAATCTCTCCTGGAAAGTGGCTTTAAAATAGAAAAAGTAAATAAATGCAAGTATAACATTTAACCAATTTAAGCATGTGAATTAAAAACGGAGAGATTTTGATTGTTCAAGAGTTCTTAATTCCTACATTCGGGTCCTATTTTTTATTACATTTGGTGTCTACGTCTTTACAAAACATTTTGTCTATCGTATTGCTTTTTACCTTACTTTATATGTTTTGTTGTGTATAACTGATTCCTACATGATCTTCAGGGTTTAAATTAGTACGCTGCTAAAAACTGCGAAGTAAATAACTTTATGTAATATCTGTAAACCTAAAATTATCACTGTATTTGTAGTAACTCGGTATAAAATTATACTTTAATCCACGTGCTTTTTCCACGCTTTTTTTCCCCTGATGACATAAACACATTCATTTATCCGTTAGGATTCTAACCACGTGTTTAGTAGAAAACCACAAGTCCGGTCCTATATCAGGTTTTCTATGTGTATAATATAAGTAAACATAAAATTACATCCTACCTAACTACTATCCACCAATAAAGGGTTTTGTGTGGTTTTTTATACGACTGATGAATTTAATACAATAAATTTCATGTTTTTATTTCAACTACAGCATGCACTTTATATCATGATTATAAAAATACAAAAAGTTTGAATTATTGTGCGTATTATATATATATATATATATATATATATATAATGTTTGACTGCTTCTATCCCTCTAGTGTTTTCTAAATTTTCAACAAATATCGCTCAGACTGGATCCGTACATCCATGATAAAAGGCCCGGATGTATAACCGAATCTTATTATTAATTCTGCTTTAATATCACTTTTGTAAGGCTCTGAAAGTTTTTAATGTTATTATTATTGAGATAGAATATACCTAAATTTTACAAAATATAGCTAAAGGAAAAAAAGTCATTACTTAAGAATCGAATTTCACTTTTTAAGTTGTTACCGGGATGTAACAACGTGAAAATTATTACAAATTTGAAAACTGCGTAGCGTAGCGAAGCGGTTTTACGCATAATTTGTAAGAATTTTCACGTTGTTACATCCCGGTAACAAGGTAATAAGTGAAATTCAATTCTTATAATTACAAACCCGAAATTAAACAGTTTTTTCCGAAAATCGATATTACAACGTCGCGGCCTAATAATACATTAAATGTCACCTTTAAAAGACGATAAAATGTCTTGTAAAAGACTGAAAAATGTTTTAAATTGATATTATTTTATTTATTTTCTTGTTAATTTCAGTCAACATATAAATGATATTAAAATTAAATCCTTTGAAAAAAGGGTACTATATTATGTCTCGTGACAACACATTTACCAACAACATACGACTATCATACGTTTGTAGGACACGCGTGTGAACTTACAGGTTGACGTTTCCCATAACAAAAGAAAACTGAATGAACAGTGTTTAAAAATCCGTGGAACCAACTTATGAAATGAAATTAATGTTTTCTTGGTTGAAATCGATTTTTTGCCAACTATGGGCTGGGAGTGAGACAAAGGGATTTCGTTTAATGATGACACCAGTGGTAGCTGCTCTACATATGGCTGATCAGAGGCATGTGGAGGTAAAACAAGTGGTAGGGGTGCATTAGACTGGACGTTTCCCGAGAAGGTATCTTCTGTGAACTGAACAGTCCCTACTATAGCTGTAAACTGAGGCCTCGTTTCTGTGGCCTGACATAAGCATGTGAGGCGTAACTGAAATTCAGTATCACTTGGCATTGTTGTGGCTGTGGCTCTTGGACGATGTGCAGTGTATACCTGACTTCCATTATAATTTTTTGATATTTTTTGCTTGAATTCGGAAAACACGCGTTTAGAAATTGGTTCAGGTGTGTAACAAAATATATTTTGTTTTTGGATTTTTAAGGGGTGTACAAAAGAGATTCTCCGCGACTGGATTACAAAGAGATAAAAATATTTTTTAAATAAATATTTAATAGTCTTGAATATTTTGGTGAACAAATATCAGAACAAGTAAATCGAATAATTTTTTGCAAAATTTTAATCTAAAAAATTGAAGTATTTTAATGTTTCTAGGTGGAATATTTGCCGATCTTGAAGACATTCCCATTTGTTTACAATTTAAAAATAACTTCTATTAATAGAACTGAAAGATGGGTAATCACCGAAACTGGTCGAAAGTAGTTCCGGTAGAAAACGTTGTATTTCGAAAATAAATTGAAATTGAAATTGCTCTAAATTGTGTAACAACGTGAAGTTTGTAATTATTATAAAATGTTAACATTACAAATGCATTGCCTTTTTTGAATCTCTTTAGAACCATTTTCGATGACAGCCGAGTGTGTCACGCGCTCTGTGATAAAGCGATACGTCAGTTATATCTTCAGCCAATCCGCTTTCGATGTACAGCGAATGGCGGAGGAATACATACCACCAAGAAACTACTTATTCATTCATTCATACGGGTTCATTCATAAATTTGTCCGGCTCTTTACGAGCGGTAACAAACGGAGAAATCATATTCATAGTAATATCTTACCAAACAGATTTTTGTTTAGTGAAAAAAGGAGGAATAGAATTTAATTTTCAAAAGTGTTTTACGGAACTATATTTTACGATCGCCACGCAACGAAACAAATCAATATGCATATGGCTGTTCTCTTTATATGGTTTACAATAAGAGTTATCTCGCTTTAAGTGTTTCCAACCACATTAATACAGGAACTTTCGGAAAATAAACAATACATTTTTGTTAAAAATAATGTAAACATGAGGATTGAATGTCATTTTGAATGTTGTCATTGAGGTATGACAACATCAGACCATGTTCAAATTTACATGAATCGCTTCGCGATATAAGTGTCATGTGCTACTTTTGAATTTTTATGAAATAATACAATTCAAAAGTAGTGTATTATTTCATAAAAATTCAAAAGTAGCACATGACATAGGTAACAACTTTCACACATTTTAATGTTGATATAAGTAAAAACTTTCACACATTGTAATGTTGATATAAGTAACAGCTTTCACACATTGTAATGTTGATATAAGTAACAACTTTCACACATTGTAGCGTTGATATAAGTAAAAGCTTTCTTGTAATGTTGATATAAGTAACAGCTTTCACACATTGTAATTTTGTTATAAGTAACAACTTTCACACATTGTAATGTTAATATAAGTAACAACTTTCACACATTGTAATGTTGATATAAGTAACAACTTTCACACATTGTAATGTTGATATAAGTAACAATTTTCACACATTGTAATGTTGATATAAGTAACAATTTTCACACATTGTAATGTTGATATAAGTAACAACTTTCACACATTGTAATGTTGATATAAGTAACAGCTTTCACACATTGTAATGTTGATATAAGTAACAACTTTCACACAATGTAATGTTGATATAAGTAACAGCTTTCATACATTGTAATGTTGATATAAGTAACAACTTTCACACATTGTAATGTTGATATAAGTAACAGCTTTCACACATTGTAATGTTGATATAAGTAACAGCTTTCACACATTGTAATGTAGATATAAGTAACAGCTTTCTTGTAATGTTGATATAAGTAACAGCTTTCACACATTGTAATGTTGATATAAGTAACAGCTTTCACTACATTTTTATGTTGATTTAAGTAACAGCTTTCACACATTGTAATGTTGATATAAGTAACAGCTTTCACACATTGTAATGTTGATATAAGTAACAGCTTTCACACATTGTAATGTTGATATAAGTAACAGCTTTCACACATTGTAATATTGATATAAGTAACAGCTTTAACACATTGTAATGTTGATATAAGTAACAGCTTTCACACATTGTAATGTTGATATAAGTAACAGCTTTCACACATTGTAATGTTGATATAAGTAACAACTTTCACACATTGTAATATTGATACAAATAACAACTTTCACACATTGTAATGTTGATATAAGTAACAATTTTCACACATTGTAATGTTGATATAAGTAACAACTTTCACACATTGTAATGTTGATATAAGTGACAACTTTCACACATGGTAATGTTGATATAAGTAACAGCTTTCACACTTTGTAATGTTGATATAAGTAACAACTTCCATACATTGTAATGTTGATATAAGTAACAGCTTTCACACATTGTAATGTTGATATAAGTAACAGCTTTCACACATTGTAATGTTGATATTAGTAACAGCTTTCACACATTGTTATTTTGTTATAAGTAACAACTTTCACACATTGTAATGTTGATATAAGTAACAACTTTCACACATTGTAATGTTGATATAAGTAACAGCTTTCACACATTGTTATGTTGATATAAGTAACAACTTTCACACATTGTAATGTTGATATAAGTAACAACTTCCATACATTGTAATGTTGATATAAGTAACAGCTTTCACACATTGTAATGTTGATATAAGTAACAACTTTTACACATTGTAATGTTGATATAAGTAACAACTTTCACACATTGTAATGTTGATATAAGTAACAGCTTTCACACATTGTAATATAGATATAAGTAACAGCTTTCACACATTGTAATGTTGATATTAGTAACAACTTTCACACATTGTAATGTTGTTATATGTAACAACTTTCACACATTAATATGTTGATATAAGTAACAGCTTTCACATATTGTAATGTTGATATAAGTAACAACTTTCACACATTGTAATGTTGATATAAGTAACAGCTTTTACACATTGGTTTGTTGATATAAGTGACAACATTCACACATTGTAATGTTGATATAAGTAACAGCTTTCACACATTGTAATATTGATATAAATAACACTTTCACACATTGTAATGTTGATATAAGTAACAATTTTCACACATTGTAATGTTGATATAAGTAACAACTTTCACACATTGTAATGTTTATATAAGTAACAACTTTCACACATGGTAATGTTGATATAAGTAACAGCTTTCACACATTGTAATGTTGATATAAGTAACAACTTCCATACATTGTTATGTTGATATAAGTAACAGCTTTCACACATTGTAATGTTGATATATGTAACAGCTTTCACACATTGTAATGTTGATACAAGTAATAACTTTCACACATTGTAATGTTGATATAAGTAACAGCTTTCACACATTGTAATGTTGGTATTAGTAACAGCTTTCACACATTGTTATTTTGTTATAAGTAACAACTTTCACACATTGTAATGTTTATATAAGTAAAAACTTTCACACATTGTAATGTTGATATAAGTAACA
The DNA here is from genome assembly GCA_029721355.1 of Tegillarca granosa. Taxonomy (NCBI): domain Eukaryota; kingdom Metazoa; phylum Mollusca; class Bivalvia; order Arcoida; family Arcidae; genus Tegillarca; species Tegillarca granosa. Next base: position 44,874,758 of record CM056601.1, on the reverse strand, counting down.
GCTTTCACACATTGTAATGTTGATATAAGTAACAACTTCCATACATTGTTATGTTGATATAAGTAACAGCTTTCACACATTGTAATGTTGATATATGTAACAGCTTTCACAAATTGTAATGTTGATATAAGTAACAGCTTTCACACATTGTAATGTTGATATAAGTAACAACTTTCACACATTGTAATGTTGATATAAGTAACAGCTTTCACACATTGTAATGTTGATATAAGTAACAGCTTTCTTGTAATGTTGAGATAAGTAACAGCTTTCACACATTGTAATGTTGATATAAGTAACAGCTTTCACACATTTGTATGTTGATTTAAGTAACAGCTTTCACAAATTGTAATGTTGATATAAGTAACAGCTTTCACACATTGTAATGTTGATATAAGTAACAGCTTTCACACATTGTAATGTTGATATAAGTAACAGCTTTCACACATTGTAATGTTGATATAAGTAACAGCTTTCTTGTAATGTTGATATAAGTAACAACTTTCACACATTGTAATGTTGATATAAGTAACAGCTTTCACACATTGTAATGTTGATATAAGTAACAGCTTTCACACATTGTAATGTTGATATAAGTAACAACTTTCACACATTGTATTGTTGATATAAGTATCAACTTTCACACATTGTAATGTTGATATTAGTAACAGCTTTCTTGTTATGTTGATATAAGTAACAGCTTTCACACATTGTAATGTTGATATAAGTAACAACTTTCACACATTGTAATGTTGATATAAGTAACAACTTCCACACATTGTAATGTTGATTTAAGTAACAGCTTTCTTGTAATGTTGATATAAGTAACAACTATCACACATTGTAATGTTGATATAAGTAACAACTTTTACACATTGTAATGTTGATATAAGTAACAACTTTCACACATTGTATTGTTGATATAAGTAACAGCTTTCACACATTGTGATGTTGATATAAGTAACAACTTTCACACATTGTTATGTTGATATAAGTAACAACTTTCACACATTGTAATGTTGATATAAGTAACAACTTCCTCACATTGTAATGTTGATATAAGTAACAGCTTTCACACATTGTAATGTTGATATAAGTACCCATCTATGTTAAAATATACAAAATAAATCGGATTTAGCAAGAAATTAGTCTGATATTCCATGTTATGTACCATCTGGTTCACAGGAACATTGATACTATTTTATACAAAATGTAGAAGGAATTCCGTTTGAATCATACACGACTATTAATTTTGACTGTAAATGTTTAAAACAATTGCCTAAAATGGTTTAAAACTTGTCCGAGAAAAAAAAAGTTCTAACATTTCACATTGTTTTGTATTGATGGGGTTATAAAAAAAACTTTTAAAGGCTTATTCAGCAGTATAAAGTTGTCATTGTTATAATTCCAATTGATTACTTTGATGATACTTTCATGAAGATAAATTCAAAAATAATCTAAAACAACATTACACATTATAAAACATTAAACTTAAAGCTGTATAAAGTTTTCTCAGGGAAAAAATTAAAACGGTGCTGATTAAATTTATCATGTTCCATGAACAATGTTACATTTGGTTCAACAATAATAATAAAAAAAATATAGATATAGCAGTAATTTCCCTGCAAGACGTTCAAACTGTGAAATCTAATTTTAGAACATGGTTATGTCATAAAAAACCGGGTCGAGTAAACACAACTTACACAGCGGTGAAATTTGATATATTAAACCCGGCAATTCATTAAATTTTTCATTTGACTTTGTAAGGGATAAATAACATCATTTGATATTTATAACGGACAATTAATGTAATTTGTCAAGTTTCCCATTTGATTCATCCGAGTCTCTGTGCATCAGTGCGCATGCTCTAAGCTAATAAGAATCATCGTTAAACAAATGACCAACCCGTTAGAGGATTCCGTTTCTTTACAGCTAATAGGAATGAAATTTTAAAAAAAAAATCTCACGAATCGTGATTAGAAGTTTTCTATTTTTTAAAAAAATATATATTTTAGAAATTAAAAAAAAAATCAGAAAATTGAAAAATTCAATGCAGCTTTAATCATCAGGTTTACTTTGATACAAAAGTTATTTACTTAAGATATAATCCTTCAAATATACAGATATGTAGATATACTTCGTACCTTGAACAATTGCTATGGTCACCAATCCCAGAATTAACATCAGTTTAAGCATGTTTTCTTGTTATAAGTAAATGTGAAGTTGATCCATAACAAATTCTGTTTGGTATTTATATATACAGATGCGTCATGTGGATGTGATCTGCATGTTTAAGTAAAACCTTGTAAAATCGAAGGTATGTAAAGAATAAAAATCACGTGACAGCAGTCAGACTAATAACACCTTTAAAGCTATTTCCCCGTGAAATAAGGTACGATTATTTTACTCATTATATTTCAATTCCGGGAAAAGTTTCCTGTATCCTGGTTCATCGTATAATAATTATGTTGCCTTCACGTGTTAATAAAAATATCACACACACACACACACACACACACACACACACACACACTATTTGATAATAATAAATATTTATAAATAAAATATATAAATATAATAATGATAATAAAATATTCTGAAAATATTCGATGTATATTTTAGTATTTTGTTATATATTTTTCTGCTAGGTTTTCGGTCAAATTCTCGAATGTGTCAGATTTATGGGTTTGCTAATTGTTATTTTTGGACATATTAAGCCAGATACCCTCTAGATCACTATATGTTTTATAAAATATCTCTGTTACAAGATTTGTTAGTATGAAAAGTTTTGTATAATGCACGTAAATTCTTAACACGTGATCTAATTCCGTTATTTTTATTTCATAAGTAAGACAGTAGTAAATATAATAAACTCTGTTTTTATAACAAATAATTGACATTTGTCGTAAACAATCCCGTGTAAACCATGTCATAAAAACAATGAATCAACCTTATAATAGAAGTACATTTCATAGGTAGAACAAACAGCCAATAGAAAGCTGGTTAGTAAAGGATAGTTGGTTTACTCTCTCTCTCTCCTAACACACACACACACACACACACACACACACACACACACACTGGAATTATTTTTCATTTCATGATATATGTATATACGGATTGAAGCTCATTAGATTTCTAACTATAACAATAATTATTAACGGACCGATTAAGATTATTTCTTTTATATCGAGTCCATTGTTAGTGGAGAAAAAAAATCAGAGTAATCTATGGACCTTTGGCAAGCGAACTGAAAAACTGTCTCACATCTAAGTTTGCTGTGCTTAGTGTGTATGGGCTTTGGACCACTTAGCCATCGATGCCAAGTGGTAAGTTTTGCCGTCAGCGACATTCTCAATTTACCTCATTCAGACAAAAGATACAAGTGAGTGTATCATAGTGAGCACCTTGTAAGATCAGCTGCAGTGTGTAATAACTGTCTTATCAAAGGTCAAAAAAACCCGAACTGACATATATTTCATTTTTTGATTTTTTTTAATGATAATAGATTACAAAAGTAATAAATAACAGAACCATTGACGTATCAATTGCGTCACTTGATTCCATTGAAGATTTAAATGTTAATTCTTAAAATCTTTAATTGACTTTAGACACAATTTTAACATGCATGTATACACATGATTATGATCAGAACATTCATACAGACAACATCACATTTTGTAGAACAAAGCACTGGGCAATATCTAACAGCAACTTCAATATATATATATATATATATATATATATATATATATATATATATATATATATATATATATATATATATATATATATATTTATATATATAGAACAAATTATTATGTTTTATTTCATAACAATACTTGTAGATATAAACAAGTAACAATTAAATCAGTTTTAAAAGTCATTAATTGTTCATAAATAACTTTGTAGTGAAAACATCCAATATTGTGTATGACATCGTAATTTTGTAGCATGTTTGTCAGTCAAAACATCATAACTTTGTTACATATTGTAAAGTATCCACTATTGTGTATGACATCGTAATTTTGTAGCATGTTTGTCAGTCAAAACATCATAACTTTGTTACATATTGTAAAGTATCCACTATTGTGTATGACATCGTAATTTTGTAGCATGTTTGTCAGTCAAAATATCATAACTTCGTTACATATTGTAAAGTAGTCCACTATTGTGTATGACATCGTAATTTTGTAGCATGTTTGTCAGTCAAAACATCATAACTTTGTTACATATTGTAAAGTATCCACTATTGTGTATGACATCGTAATTTTGTAGCATGTTTGTCAGTCAAAACATCATAACTTTGTTACATATTGTAAAGTATCCACTATTGTGTATGACATCGTAATTTTGTAGCATGTTTGTCAGTCAAAACATCATAACTTTGTTACATATTGTAAAGTATCCACTACTGTGTATGACATCGTAATTTTGTAGCAGTGTTTGTCAGTCAAAACATCATAACTTTGTTACATAGTGTAAAGTATCCACTATTGTGTATGACATCGTAATTTTGTAGCATGTTTGTCAGTCAAAACATCATAACTTTGTTACATATTGTAAAGTATCCACTATTGTGTATGACATCGTAATATTGTAGCGTGTTGTCAGTCAAAACATCATAACTTTGTTACATATTGTAAAGTATCCACTATTGTGTATGACATCGTAATATTGTAGCATGTTTGTCAGTCAAAACATCATAACTTTGTTACATATTGTAAAGTATCCACTATTGTGTATGACATCGTAATATTTGTAGCAGTGTATGATCAGTCAAAACATCATAACTCTGTTACATATTGTAAAGTGTCCACTATTGTGTATGACATCGTACTTTTGTAGCAGTGTATGATCAGTCAAAACATCATAACTTTGTTACTATATTGTAAAGTATCCACTATTGTGTATGACATCGTACTTTTGTAGCGTGTATGATCAGTCAAAACATCATAACTTTGTTACATATTGTAAAGTTTTTTCGTCTAGGATTTCTTGGATCATTATTTTATTGAAAATCTTCTTTGACATTCTCTATCTGACATACTTCAATCGTTTCCAGACAAATGGTTGGTTTATTAGTAAATTTCTGCACTACATTACGGTAACATCCCCGACATAATCTCCCTTGATATCTATAAAGAGTAGGTAATTTGCATCTTGAGGGAATGGTTAAACTCGGACATAACAATGCCGGACAGCCTCTGTTTCCATATCGCCGACTGGAAAAATGTGGATGACCTAAAACATCAAACACAAATATGTCATTTAAAAATAAATCGTTTAATTTGAACTAGGATTTTAGAAAATAGGTTTTAGTGCTTATTTTTTTGAATTTTTATCAAATAAATATTGAAAATTTGCACATGGAATATGTGATTACTTTATATCATAAGGATTCGGAAATTTGCAAAAGACACAGGTACAAATTTCAATTACAACAATTGATTTTTGGCCATTTATATAAAACTTTGCAGACTTTATAATTTCTTGGTAATTTTGCAAATTAAAGTATGACATTACTATATTTAAATTAGATTTAATATCATTCGATAAGGATTAAAATCAGAAAACGAGTCGATGGTATATTTGGTTCCTTAGACCTAGACGTTAAGAGAGGTTATAATAAATAAGTGGACGCTTAGATCACTTAGCCACTGAGGTCAAAACAAGGTAATGTACTGCTACAGGGTCTTATTAAATTGTTTTGTACATCTATTCTAATAAAACGATCTGGAAACAATCAGTTAAATCTGTTGTGTTTTATGATGTATTCGTCAATTATATGTTATTTTATCATTTTTGTTTTTATCTTGTATCATAGCTAGTTTTAACAACGACAAAAACCCCTTGGTGAAAAAACGCGTTCATTAAGGCTTTATGAAAAACATATGGCTTGAATCAAATATACCGTAAACATCCTGAAATACCGATTTTACACATAAATAACATATGCTTCAGTTTTGTGTCAACTAATAGCGAATTGTACTAAGTCGTGGACCTTAAATGATTTAATTGTAAATGCATATCATTTTCATAAATAGTTTTGATCTTATGTTTTTGAAATTTGTTTTGAATATTCTTCATTGTAAAGAATAATAATAATCTGCACGTCAGATATTTAACACAGCTTTCACACAGCTTATGTCTTTTGCTTCTCTTAGTTATACGTTTTTCATGATACATAAAACATGTACAAGAATTTATTTTTTTATAAATATTTTTCTACATCAATGATACTTTGTTTATTTTTGCCCGGAAACTTTATCCAGCAAAGTAGATTACGTTTATTTATATATTTATGAATTATTAATGATTATTATGTTACCTACATAACATACATGTTATTTATGAAAATATAACACAGATGTTCCACCATTATAATCCTCAACACTAATGTAATGTACTGTGTTTTCTATGTTTTTTTTAAATTTATTTATTTATTTATTTATTATTTATTTATTTATTTATTTATTTATTTATTTATTTATTTATTTTTGTCAGTGAACCTCAGTTTGGTAAGAGTTTAAATATAATCACATTAATTAATTAATTGAACAAGACAGCTTTTAGATTGTGTCGTATTGTTAGTTTTCAAAAATACTGATTTACAAAAAAGTAGGGATCTATCGATAATAGTTAAAATCAGTTTCTCTTTGATACTGGATTTAAAAATACATGTACATCTTATACAGTTTTTTCACAGTTAAAACATAAAACCGTATTAAACGTGTTGTTTTTGAATGCAATAGTAACACATGACATTTTTAAATACTTACATTTGATATCACTAAATACTAGAACAAGTATAATCACAAACAGTAGTGATTTCATGATAACTGTAACCGCTGATGATACTCAGTCTTAAAGTTTTAATATGTAAAAACTTACTGTATATATACACAACTAGACCATGACAAGGTGTCCGGTAATTTACGTTTGAGGGTGTCGTAACTTGTCAAAACCAGAGATAAAATAATGTCCACCTTCACATTTTTTGTAGGTAAAACTTAAGGAAATAATGAATGACCAATGAAAGTGTAAGATAAATTGTTTATTTACGACTACTTAACGTTTTTTTAAGATCGGTCATACGTGAGGGATACGAGCTCTGTAGTGTTGTTACCGTAGATAGTTCAGTAAAACAAGGTATTTACGTCACTTTTCGTGATTTCAAATGACGTCACGATTAAAATCATGCGAGTGTGGTTTTCCCTGACAAAATTTTGAGAAAAAATTTTGCGAATATAAGTAGATTATAATTCATCTTTATAATCCTTATCTGATATGAAAATCTTCCTTTCCGTTATTATTCTAGATAGAAGATGTTTACAATGTACTTCAGACATCGCCAGTTTTAGCGTCCGGAGAATTTTTTTTTCATTTTCTTGCTTAGTCAATACATATTATTTCTAATCTCATTTAACATTATAAGGTAATTGAACTGAAATTGTGAAATATTGTCCCGAGTCACAATATCAGTTAAGAGAATGACTTATATATATATAATCTAAACCTATTTTTATGTATCAAACACATAAATCTTCTTCCATCATTATCAAGGCCAAACAAACCATTTTTTTAACATCAATATTAATTTACTCATTTAATAGTTTTTTAATACAATACACAGTATATAAAAATATTCCCTTCCCTTTAATATTATCTAAGTTAATAACACACTAAGTATTTAATTAGTAATGAAATATAAAACATAAATACTGATTACAGAATAGTGATATAGACCTGTACCGGTACCTTCAAGGCGTGTTTGATTAATTTACGTTACAGTTTATAAGGCATTGTTAACTTCTAGTTTTCTTATTTCACCCGCTCACTGCATTATTGATTCTGACTGCATTTGATAACCTTAAAATACATAATATCAATCACAAATTCACGTATTACATAGCCTGTATTTTACAAAGTACTTAAATCTAATTTCTTTATGTTACAAAGTTCATTCGCTTTCTAAACTGTTCTGTACTTTAGTACTGCTAGAACTTGAATTTACAAAAACTAACCAAGTAAATGTAGATGTATATGTTCCTTGTGTAACATACAAAACGTAATTGTATATTCCATCCAGGAACTCCGAATTCAGAATTCTTTTTAAAGGTAAGAATTATTTGTAATGGTCATCGTGCATAATACATAATTATGCATACGTGTATATTCTGTTAAATAAGAGACAATAGTTTCCAGAACAATTTTCCTCCCAATACCATTGATTTATTTTTTTTTTTGTTACACAACGAAGTATTGGTTTATTGAACAATTGAACAGTTTTAATTCGTTAATTTTTTTTAGACGCAACAGCTGAATTTTAGACCGAGAACAACATATTATTTATCCTCACTATTTTTGATGTGGGGGGGGGGGGGGGGTTGGTTTAAAAATTATAGCGTTATCAGGTATTGTGATGGTATTTTCTCAATTTTTCATTAACATTATGTATTTTTGAGAATATTGGATATAAAATATATATATATATATATATATATATAAAATTGAATATCAACATAAATGTGTTTTTAATTGTGGACTATATTTAGGTCGAAAAACAGGTGTACCTGTGTGGCCCCATTTCATTGCAAAGAAGTTTCGACGGTAAAAGATGTAAAAGATTGCTGGCTATATCTCGGAAGTGAAATTTGTGAATCTGAAACGGGGGAAACTGTAGCAGAGGGATAATTTCCGATGTCCAAGCATGTGGGTTTCAAATCTGCGCCTGGAAATGTGAGCGCAGACAGTGATTAAGAGATTTTTCTGGAATGTCGACATTGTTAGGTTGAGATTCACTCTAACATTATGTGCCGAACTTCATACTCGGTATCGTTAAAATGTATACATCAAAGCAGTGAGAAGTATACTTATCCTCTATGCCTGGTGCGGTGCAAAAACATTTTTTGTATTTCTCAAAGTTTAGAAAATGATCATTTAAAGTTTAGCAAGGAGTGTTGTAGTACTTACACCATGTATTATAGTTTTTAGGTCAAGGACAATTTTCACTAGATGTGTTATACATGCGTGAATCTAATTCCAATTGAAATTTACATCACCTGAAATTTACATCCCGAGATACAAAATTAATTGACAAGTTGAACCATTACACATTGTCTCAAAATAATAGGAGATAAAGCAGTTTTGCCAAGGTACATGTAAGAAATTTTATAAGATCTGATTGTTCAAAAATTTTTAGTGGTTTCATGGTTTTGACAGACCAGTTCTTGTCCGTTCTTTCAAAAACACCATTTGATTTTTTAAACTCCAGCTCTCACAATGTCAATATTACAGTGAATATCAGCAAGGTGCCTATATTTTGTGCATTTTAACCATTGAACCGTTCTTGTAAATTTCGTAAAAATGCGTTTTTCAAGATTGTCTCGATTATAAACAAAAGTTATGTGATAGCCATGTTTGTTTACTTATGATAATGTAGTTCCGGATTGTGTATTGAATTTTTTTATGTATTCAAACACGGAGTGACAAGGTTTTTGTAGTTCATTGTCAATCATAAACGCAACGACTCTCAAACTTGCAGCTATAGGAATTTCACAAGGCAAATGAAAATATAACGATTTATTTTCGAGATGACAAAATTTCGTTGTTCTAAAATCTTTTTTGCAAAGGAATATATTGTGCCTTTTGTTTAAATTTTATATATATGGTAGGTTTTTTAAAGTATTACTTATTTAACATGCATATTCTTAGATAACCAACAACAATCAGAAAATTAGATTCCATAGTATCCAAGTACCGGTACTCACTGACGAGTAAATAGAAACAAAAGCACGTGTTTTCTAGAGGTTTACTACTAAACTACTGTTTTTTACTGTTTATTTAACTACATGTTTCTAAGTAACATTCCATTACATTGAGGATGAACACCGTTGTTTGTAATATTGATCAAACGTTTACAGCAAAGTGCAGCTTAACTGTGCATATAGGTAAACAATTTTTTAATACAAAAAATAAAATTATAAACAACTAACGCAATTTAACACGTGTATCAATCAGTATTCATATCAATCTTAAACAATTTTTTACATTTAAAAATATCGTTTTCTTGAGCCCGGTTTATTTATAACTTTGTTGTCTTTAAGAAAACATTTATGTATACCTTTCTTACAGTGTATGAGGTAGTTTTATTAACACACACACACACACACACACACACACACACACATGAGGTACGGAATAATAAAATAGGTTTTTGTTCCGCTGTTAAGTATTAGTTTTCATTATAAACCATCAACAACATAGCGGGACAGTTTAAAATGTGCAACTTGAAAATATTTTAATTGAACAATAAACGTGAAAATCAGTTTTCTAACATACAGACTATATGCATTGGAAGGCTAAACAATATATACTCTGTTACATTTACGACCTTATATTGAAATTAAAGTGAATACCATTCTGTAATTTTCATACATGTTACTACTAGAAACACTAGGAAATAAAACATGAAAAAGGCACAAACGTGTAAAGAAAATTTTTTCAAAAGAAAAAAGCAAAATGTCATTTTATTGTTTTGTTTTTTTAATCAATCTCATAAGCAACCTATCAATACATGTAACATGTAATTAATCTGTTATTGTTATTGCAGTTGTATCTGGTAAAATAGAAAAGCTATTTTGTCCCACTTCAGAGGTTAACAAGCAAGCAAAACTGATTTGTCAATCTAAAGTTCTTTATAAACATCGTTAATATCAAATTACGTAAAAGTCAGACACAATGGAATTCCAAAGCGCACCACGTGGTACCTCATTGAGCTTGTGGGAACAATAAGAACAGTAATTTGTATTGGCAGTGGAATTGCATAGGGCGCCCTTTTTGCCTTTAAAAATAACGTTTTTTCGGAAATTTTTCGCATATTCGTGATCGACGTTAGAAGGTATTAATCACGCAGTAGACGTCAAAGTTCCATTTGGCACTATGTATGTTTTTGCTGTATGGATGATGTTAAGTTAAGAGTAGCGAAAACTATTTATGAAAGTGATTTTGCCGCTGCATAAAGACAATAAGTTATTGTTGCTAAGTGTTTCTTAATTTCCTCCCATGTTTCCTTAGCGTGATCTTTATTATAACGATATATCAAATCTTCGAGACCCGGGAAATCGATCCCTCCATAATAATTTGCTCCACTAGGTGAATGAAGAATGTGCCTACAAAAATATAAAACCAATCTAATAATAATAATAATAATAATAACTAGAGATTGTAACTGGGATACCAGTTACGTATGATTCCCCACCATCCATAATCTATATATTGTCTAAAATATACACCTGCTGATGGACTGATCTCGAGATGGATCGATAGTATCCATTACTAGTAATCGAAAGCTAACTAAGAGAAAGGGCGGAAGACAAGTAAATTTAAAGTTAACATCGAATTGTACAATTATAATTCGAGTAGTATTAATTTTTATATATATTTTCATTCCCTCATACCCCATTGTTGCAACAACGTTTTTTGTTAAAAGAAACCAATTGATCACGGGAGTCCGAATCTGCATGTTTAAATTTATAATTTTTTTAAATGTATGTATTTACAAGTTCAATAGATCAGAATCATGCGTTCTGTCTTCTAACATAGACCCTATCCATTAATTTGGCAATTACAATTAGCTGGTGTATTTTGATTGGATAAGTATTCAACTTTGATTGATAGCAAATCTATTTCACAAACTGTGAGGTGTTTAACCAACAAATTTGGTTGACGTGTGTCATGTCTGTGAAGTAGCCATAACCTATATATTAATGGATAATTGGCAAAGAGATTAAAGCAATTATACATATCAAAACACGTAATAATGCTATTGAATTTGTTTACAATTCTTTGAATAGGAATTTAATCCTGTAAAATTGCCTTAAGAAATGAAATCAAGTATGCCATAAGATAGTGTTTCTTGACTGAGGGTGGGTGTTAAGAATTCTGGCTTCCCACCCCTACCCTCTCTTGAAAAGGATTTCCTGGAGGTTTTTATCACTCTTTTCAAAAGTCCATAATGAACAAGAAAATATACAGATGAGTGGAAGGGATTTTAACTATTTAAAAGCTATACATGTACATAGAACCACCCACAGTGGGAAATGACCTTAGATGCTCTTTATTAATATCACTCTATTCAACTTTTCATAAGGAACCAGAAAATACATAAATTAGGGGTGGGGATTTCAATAGTTTAAAATTAACTTAGCACCACCCAGCCCTACCCTTCAGTGGGAAAGGACCTTAGGTGTCTTTGATTAGTGTCATTCTTTTCATTTTATCATTAAGAAACAGAAAATATATACTTTAGGGGTGGGGATATCAACAGTTTAAAAGTTATCACAAAGCCACATTTTCAACAGTTTAAAAGTTATGACAAAGCTCTATATATGGTTTTATAGCACACCGCAAAGTGTTTAAGGAAAAATTGGTGATTTTTGTTTTTAAGACCCCATCTTCCTGTCCCTCCCCCAATAAATACCCATGGATTTAAAAACTTTAATGGTGCAGGGACCTATCCTAAAATTTTGAACGAGATTGAATGATGCGTTTATCTTGTTTGGCAGTGCTGATAAAAATTTGATATATTTTTAACAATTTAATACATAGTAACTGAGAATTTATTAAGAACAAATTCTGTATGTGAGAAAGAGGTTAGTCACTTAATTAACATGTAGTTCATTAACATTCAATCATTTTTGTTTAGTGCTTAACTTTATACATTAATTCAGATTACCCATTTTTATGGGGCGCTCATATATCTGAGAAACTGAATAAGAAAGAAGAAGATTCTGTAAGAGTTATCTCTCTTTGTACGTATTGGACAGAAAGATGTTTGGTATTAAATTATGCAATTAACACGCACCGACCGCTGAGCCGTCGAGATAGAAAAAAATTTGATCATTTATCCATATCTACCAAGATAGCAGATTGTTGGTACCAAATTTCATCGAAACCCATCATACCGTTTCCGAGTTTTGCAGCGGAAAATTTTAGTTCTGCACCGGACAATTTTAAGAAAAAAAAATTATAAAAATAATAATAATAAGAAGAAGAAGAAGAAACAGAACAAAAACAATATGATTCCCCACCTTTGGGTGGGGAATCATAATAATAATAATAATAATAATAATAATAATAATAATAATAATAATAATATTATTATTATTATTATTATTATTAAGCAACGTAAAGGCTTTAGAAACAAGCACATTAAGTTTAATACTTGAACTTCCATCAGGAATGTGTGTCCAGGTGCTCTGGAAGAGTATGTGCCTAGTAGCTAGCTAATTGCATAGATATTTGAGTATTTATACTCACGCTATGATTGAATCATTAATAAACATTAAAAAATTGGTCGGCACAATATTAAACACTGTATTTACACTTTGTCACAATAATAATTGTTGTTTATTGATGATCTCTACACTTTTTACGCCTGACCAAATCTTGACTGCTTTAATAAACATTATTATATGACTCGAGCCTTTTTAAAACATACAAACGAACTGTCGTTCTTTAAATTTAATAAAAATCAACATGTTTGACTACAATTAAAATTTATTAGAAACGAATTATCATCATTTATGTATCAAATTTGATTCTCAAACAGCGACCAAAACATTTAAGTTTCTTCATCTCTTATTGCATTAATATGAACAAACATGCTGAGATCACTAAAAAAAAAACCAGAAGAAACTGATGTCATTAACACCAAAGTCGGTACATCGTAAACAAATGACTAAATCATGATTTTCTAATATACAATAAAGGAACAAACACTGTAAATATAAAACTTACTTATATCTAGGTCTTTCTGGAAGTCCGTTTATATCAATGAAGGATTTCTCAAATGACATCAGTTTGTCATTGATTATTCTGACAGCAAGGGGGCTGAAAATAAACACATCGACATTTTTATCGTGTTTTGACATGAAGGGGGCTGAAAATAAACACCTCGACATTGTTATCGTGTTCTGACAGCAAGGAAGCTGAAAATTAACACATCGACATTGTTATCGTGTTCTGACAGCAAGGGGGCTGAAAATTAACACATCGACATTGTTATCGTGTTCTGACAGCAAGGGGGCTGAAAATAAAAACCTCGACATTGTTATCGTGTTTTGACAAGAAGGGGGCTGAAAATAAACACATCGACATTATTATCGTGTTCTGACAGCAAAGGGGCTGAAAATAAACACATCGACATTGTTATCGTGTTTTGACATGAAGGAGGCTGAAAATAAAAAACATCGACATTCTTATCGTGTCTTGACAGCAAGGGGGCTGAAAATAAACACATCGACATTGTTATCGTGTTCTGACAGCAAGGGGGCTGAAAATAAACACATCGACATTGTTATCGTGTTCTGACAGCAAGGGGGCTGAAAACTAACACATCGACATTGTTATCGTGTTCTGACAGCAAGGGGGCTGAAAATTAAAGAATCGACATTGTTATCGTGTTTTGACAGCAAAGGGGCTGAAAATTAACACATCGACATTGTTATTGTGTTCTGACAGCGAGGGGGCTGAAAATAAACACATCGACATTGTTATCGAGTTCTGACAGCAAGGGGGCTGAAAATTAACACCTCGACATTGTTATCGTGTTCTGACAGCAAGTGGGCTGAAAATAAACACATCGACATTGTTATCGTGTTCTGACAGCAAGGGAGCTGAAAATAAACACATCGACATTAATGTCGTGTTCTGACAGCAAGGGGCTGAAATAAACACATCGACATTGTTATTGTGTTCTGACAGCAAGGGGGCTGCAAAAAAAGACAGCAAGGGGGCTGAAAATAAACACATCGACATTGTTATCGTGTTCTGACAGCAAGGGGGCTGAAAATAAACACATTGACATTATTATCGTGTTCTGACAGCAAGGGGCTGAAAATAAAAACATCGACATTGTTATCGTGTTCTGACAATTAGGAGGCTGAAAATAAAGACATCGACTTCTGATAGCAAGAAGGCTGAAAATAAACACATCGACATTGTTATTTTGTTGTGACAGCAAGAAGGCTGAAAATAAACACATCGACATTGTAACCGTGTTCTGACAACAAACAGGCTGAAAATACACACATCGACATTGATATCGTGTTTTTACAGGAAGGGGGCTGAAAATAAAAACATCGACATTGTCATCGTGTTCTTATAGCAAGAAGGATGAAAATAAACACATCGATATTGTTATCTTGTTGTGATAGCAAGAAAGCTGAAAATGAACACATCGACATTGTTATCGTGTTTTGACAACAAGGGGGCTAAAAATAAAAACAAGAACATTGGTAACTGTTCTTACAGCAGGGGGTGGGAAATAACAAAACTTATAAAGATGTTTTGGAGGGACAAATGTATATATAAAATTACTTGTTAGCTGAACATTATTTCTTTTGATGCTCAATAGTGTAATTTGATGATCTTGCCAAAAATCATAAATCCGAATTTTGTTAGGTAAACATTCCCGTTTTATTTACACCAATATTATAAATAGCTGATCACGTGATATTATGCTGAAGAACCCTTTCACACAGCGTACAAGTGTTTCAAGAAACAGAAATAAATTGATCATTGTATTTCAGCACACTGGTAAATTTAAACACAATAACCTATAACAAAATAGTAGAAATGATATATGTTATATAGTCTAAACAATCAAAACAAAAATAAAAGAAAAAGTCTAAGGTTACAACATTTGTCTTCCATGTTTGTAGTCGGTCTATGTTTTAGTTGTTTGTATATGTTTACTGAACGACATTTCTCCAAACTGATACGAATTATGTTCTGTTATAATGCATTTTTTTATTTTTATCGTGAAATACATAAAAAAAAATGCATTATGACAGTACTATGGCAAAAAATCCTTGAAACTAGTTTATCAAATGCATAGTTATATAAGAAAATTTTACACTTAATATGATGCATGTTAAGTTAACTTTTAAACGTAAAACCCGTTACCAGTAAAACAACCGTGAATAAAAGGTAAAAATCCGTACTTATACGTGTATGTTATGAATAAGAGTTATTTTACTGTGTAATTTTAAAATAAATCCAAAATAGAACTTCAGCATAAAAATCAATACGGTTCAATTTAATCTAAGTTTCCAATTTACTAGTGATTTTGATATTGATAACGGACAAAGAACAGCCGAGTAGAATAAACGGCACGCCTAAATCTGACGAATAATTGTGAGATCATTTAAATTACTGCACTGCTCTTTTAATGCAAAAGTTTCGACCTTGTCAAGCTGCTAACTAAGAAATCTTTTGTATCTATAATAAATACAATTTCCTTTTTTAAGATTGTAAATCATTCAGTCATTCAGGATTTTTTTACCAATTTTAAATCTGGATCATCAAATATCCCAATATGTATCCACCACTTTCAGTCTGCATTGATGATTATTTGGTACATTTTACTTTATTTGACGTTTACTTTTCTAACTTACTTTGAATAGTCCACATTTTTGATGTCATCATTAAGCCTGCCTGCTGCCGCCGTTATATTAGATAGCCCGAATAATAACCCATCTAAAACAAAGTGTTAAAAAAATATGTTATAAATCCAAACACAAATCTTGTCTTAAATTGACTAAATATGCGCACTTGTTAATAACCACATCAAGTGTAGAATACACGTAATGAAAAAAGACAATAAGTGATATCACTGCTTATACAACTGTTTAGAGACTCACTGGATGTAATATGAAAACGGCAACATTGTTAAGAAGGATTTTAATATCCCATATATCTTAAGTATCATTGCAACAGCAACAAAACAAAACAAAGTGACTATTATCATTTTACACGAACTTTCTGGGATTTTATAATCATTTCACACGATGTTTCTGGGATTTTATTATCATTTCACACGAACTTTCTGGGATTTTATTATCATTTCACATGAACTTTCTGGGATTTTATAATCATTTCACACGAACTTTCTGGGATTTTATTATCATTTCACACGAACTTTCTGGGATTTTATTATCATTTCACATGAACTTTCTGGGATTTTATTATCATTTCACACGAACTTTCTGGGATTTTATTATCATTTCACACGAACCTTCTTGGATTTTATTATCATTTCACACGAACTTTCTGGGATTTTATTATCATTTCACACGAACCTTCTGGGATTTTATAATCATTTCACACGAACTTTCTGGGATTTTATTATCATTTCACATGAACTTTTTGGGATTTTATTATCATTTCACACGAACCTTCTGGGATTTTATTATCATTTCACACGAACCTTCTGGGATTTTATTATCATTTCACACGAACTTTCTGGGATTTTATTATCATTTCACACGAACTTTCTGGGATTTTATTATCATTTCACACGAACTTTCTGGGATTTTATTATCATTTCACATGAACTTTTTGGGATTTTATTATCATTTCACACGAACCTTCTGGGATTTTATTATCATTTCACACGAACTTTCTGGGATTTTATTATCATTTCACACGAACCTTCTTGGATTTTATTATCATTTCACACGAACTTTCTGGGATTTTATTATCATTTCACACGAACCTTCTGGGATTTTATTATCATTTCACACGAACTTTCTGGGATTTTATTATCATTTCACACGAACCTTCTGGGATTTTATTATCATTTCACACGAACCTTCTGGGATTTTATTATCATTTCACACGAACTTTCTGGGATTTTATTATCATTTCACACGAACCTTCAGGGATTTTATTATCATTTCATACGAACTTTCTGGGATTTTATTATCATTTCACACGAACTTTCTGGGATTTTATTATCATTTCACACGAACTTTCTGGGATTTATTATCATTTCACACGAACTTTCTGGGATTTTATTATCATTTCACATGAACTTTTTGGGATTTTATTATCATTTCACACGAACCTTCTGGGATTTTATTATCATTTCACACGAACTTTCTGGGATTTTATTATCATTTCACACGAACTTTCTGGGATTTTATTATCATTTCACACGAACCTTCTGGGATTTTATTGTACAGTAAAAGGTTCTCTTTAAAGGCAAGTTTTATTTCATATTTATTATCTCCATGCATACATCAGATAGATTGCTTTTTTACTGAACGACGTGCCAAAGGTCAATCATATTTCTGGTTTCGTTTTGTGTGATGGATAATCTTTACAATGTTAATAATTATCAGGTTTATAAGGTGCTGACCCTATGTGAGTGTTACTTTTATCAATGTTTATTTAAAACCGATATTCAAATTTTAGAATATGACAAATAAAAACACAAACTGGATCATTGCAGCGAAACCATCGGATTTTAGACAACTCCCCACCCCTACCCCCAAGGAAAATATTATGCACCCGGCTTCACTTCCTTGAAGTTCACGTGTATAACATATTTTGCCAGTTTGCAAAGTTTTTACTTTGTTTTTGGGATTGTGATGTGGACACGGACTGGTATGTTTGTTTTATTAAAAGAACAAATTACTAGTATATAAAGAAACATTTATGAAATCCAAGTGAGAGTTATACCTGATTCTTTTTTCATATCAGTTTCGTTAGTGAAGATTAATCCATTGTTCACTAGTCTGTTGACAGCATGTGTTAATTCTTGTATATAATCATCCAGTTTAAAAGGAATAATTACAGAATCACTCAAGTCTCGTATCACCTCGGCTTGTATTTGTGCCATAGCTTTTTTGAATTTTACTTTCGGATCTATCATTTTTGATAGCCTGTATGTCTCATACCTGCTGTGATACAGAGGAGTTACACGTTTATTCCACTCATCCCCCTATAAACAATAAAAGGAAAAGAGATAGATTAATTAGCACGAAACAGAGATAACTAAAATACATCGATAAACACAGTCTGACAGTTAACTGGAACAACCATGGTCAACGATAAAACATCAAAACTGATCCAACAAATCATAACTGTCATAATTGTAAGAATCCACTGTTTGAGGAACAATAGGATGTCAGATGTCTATCATAATACTTATATAGGCAAAATTAAAAAACAAGCACTAATTATCAGGTATGAAACAAAACTTTGTTTTTTTTGTGTGTGCTTGACAATGTGTTTTGTATCATATATATATATATATATATAGAGAGAGAGAGAGAGAGAGAGAGAGAGAGAGAGAGAGAGAGAGAGAGAGAGAGGCGAATTTTTCTTTAAAACATACTTACAAAATAACAATATCGTGCGAAGTAGCTTGGAACTCCAACATTAGCTATGAAGGGAACAAAATCACTCCCAGCACCAATTTTTATAATGCTTAAATAGATAACATAAATGAAAAGATCATTAGCCATATAAAACATAATAAAAGGAAAATGAATTATGACATTTTGACATTTTCAGAATTATTTTACCGTTAATGTGTTAATTATATAAACAATAATTATAAGGACTGTTTATTTTTTTTTGTCAGTAATACTAGTGTCGATTGTATAGTCTACACTTAACACATACATTTTATGAAACCTCGCTCTTCTGATAACAATGTTTAAGTCTTTATAATTATGTTAATCCGTCGTAACAGTGCTTGTTATAAGTGTAAATTATATTTTTGTATTGATTTTATCTTGCAGTTTATTTCGAATGATGATCTGTTGTCTTCTTATATGATATAACAAATAGGAAGGTTCTTAAATATAAACGTTCACCAAAACCTACACAATCTCAGGTCATGATAAATTCTTCAATGTGACACAATGGAGATGACTAGACCACTCCTAGCACTGTAGTTTAAGGGGTATTATAGATGATAAAATGAATAAAATAAATTTCAATTTCAATCCAAAAACCATCGTCCTCATATTAAATTACTGACAAGGCAAAAACTTTCTAAAAAGAATCGGTTCATTATCACAGACAGCATATGAACCTAAAATTGTTTTGATTATTTGTAATTTATTTTGTAATACACATGTATTAAATTTTAAATTTTGTTTTTTTACGAACCGTTTCCTTCCGTATTTAGCTCCCCAAGTGTCATTGATTGTCTTTTTACTGTTTCTAGGGTCTGGTACCTAATGATAATATGTATATTAATATCATTGTTAAAGACAGACGAAAAAAGTCACAATGTATTTTTCAGAATTATTATTAAGCCGTTTAAATATTAACGCTGAACAGGAAATGTACTTTACTTGTTTTACACTTATCAAATATGGCGATAAAATTTACACATTTTCTTTTAAACTATTAGATCAAAAATGTATTTTGTTTCACGTATAATCCGTTATACTATTTAAATAAGAAAAAAATATTTATAAAAAACAGTTGGAGTGAAAATCTTTTTAGTAAATCTGTAGTCTTCAATATACTCTACACTCCCAAGTACAAAGATCTACTTTCTCTCTAAACAAACAGCGTTCTGATCCAGAAAACGTTTCAAGACGTAATACTCGAAGGCTGTTTTTATTTTAGTGACTATATTAATGGTTATTGGGCTGCTTTTTTATTTTTTATAATCAGGTATAAACAGCTAAAGAATGTAAATTGTGTGTATTAAGTAGCTATTCTGTAAAAGCTTTTAAAAATGTTATAATGGGAATGTCTAACGTAAACAACGATATTGTTTCTAAATATTAACATTAATTTGAAAAATAAAAAACAAACCTTTGTAGTTGCCTCCGTAAACACGTTCTGCATTAGTGGTACTGTCTGGAGTAAAACTGTTTCGTTACCTGAAGAAGCAAGAAATGTCAACGGTTACTTACCAGTCAATGAAGATTAATCCTGATAACGAATAATAGTGCAATATCATTTACAGACGCTGAGAAAATTATTCCAAGAAAGTTATAATTATTATTAAGTTGTATAGCTAATTCGTTGTATTAAACTGAATAAAACGTATGTTTGCTAAAACAAAGCCTGATGATAACGATTAGAAAGACTTAATAAATAATATGTCAATGCTTAAGCTATATTAAAATTGAATGACTGAAACCTTATAAAAAGTTTTTAGAGCACAGCAAAATTTGTGCAAAATCTGTGCATATGTCATTTTTTTCACTGTGCAGAGAACACTGATGAGAAAATTAAAAAACGTATAACATTGTTGGTTAACTTCTGTTTAATATTTGATAATAAACCATATATATCTAAAATAATTGTTTAATTAAAACAGTGGAGCATTTTGGAAAAAATCTAACAACATCTTGAAAATAAGGATTTTTTACACCAGAAAACGTTTTATCTGAGAAAGATTATAACTTTTTATTTTGTAATTTTTTTTTCTGAAATTCAAATAAATATTTCATGACGTTGCACCTAAGCAATCACATTGCAGCGTGTCACTAGTTCAATGCAGATTTTTTCATACGTTGCAATTAACCTCAAATAGGCTGAATTTTTCAACAAATTTTTTCACCGAGTGTCGTTAATATTAGCTGTATTTTTACCAGAATTCGGGTAAATTACGAATGACGTTTTAAAGAAAAAACTGCTGGTAACTTTTATAAAGTAGAATGCCAATACTTACAACATGCCAATTAAAATATTTACCCGAAACTCCGGAATCCAAATTAATATATGCTACAGCATTAGACGATAACCACTTAAAATTGTCCTTAGTAAAAAAAGGTTATTAAATTTAATGATTACTCAAAATATGACAAGCGAATATATCATAATGAAGCAAAAGACGTTATTACTTTCTAAATAATGAATTTCTTATAAATATTTCATATGCTATGAAAAATGGCTATTTTAACAGATTTCCTCCAAAACTTTAACATGTATGTAATGATCTATATATCTGTACACCTTCCTTTTAATATGAACTATATATACGTATTGCAGGTAGCATCTGAAAGATTTGATGAGAAATAAACAAAGTTTATACCCTTTGTACTTCTGATTACTATTTTCCCCAGTTTATATTGCATAAAACGATTTTAAGAACATCCATCTTGAACATAAGCTAATTTCTGAAATCAAATGGCTAATTATATATATATATATATATATATATATATATATATATATATATATATATATATAATACAAATACCAGTTAAATTTTGATGTGCCAGATGTGCACATTTCGGAAATCCATTCCTCATCAGTGACACTAAGACCAAAAAGTTTGATACATAAAACATATAAGCCAAACAGTTGGAAATAATGAATCTAAAGTTCCAAAATTATATAAATCCAAATCCAGCTAAGGAATGCTTGCATGAGGGAACAAACCTTAGTTTTAAATCTATATATATATATATATATATATATATATATATATATATATATATATATATATATATATATATATATATATATATATATATATATATATATAACATGCGATCGGACAACTATGGAATGATTATTTTCCATAGTTGAGCCACCCCAAGGAGACTTCTGATAAAGAAAATTTTTATGTAATATTAAAGTACCTTTTTTAAATAAAAAATTTCACAAAAAAAATTCAAAAATTTTTTGGCTACTTTTTGAAATATTCAATGTTTTTTATAAAAATCCAATTGGAATTCCAATTGGAAAAAAATTCGAATTGGAATTCCAATTGGAAAAATGAAAAATTCCAATTCGAAAAAATTCCAAATGAAAATATTGTTGGAAAAAAATTTCCACTTTAATATTTTAATCCAACACACTTATCCTGGGAAAAAAAATCCAATAAAAATTTAATTTGGATAAAAATTCCAATGCATTTCATAATTTTGGAAAATGTTCCAAAAATATTGAAATCTTGGAATAATTTTCCAACTGGAAAAAAAATCCAAAATAATGCTATAATTTGGAAATATATTCCATTATTTTATTATTTTGGAAAAAATTCCAACATTATACAATTTTGGAAAAAAAGTCCAAGATAATATTATTTTGGAAAAAAATTCCATAAAATATATCCTTGTTGGAAATTTATTCCAAGAACAAGATTTGATTGGAAAAAATCCAATTGAAAAAAAAACATTGAGCATTGAGAATTTTTGAGCAAAATTTTTACAAAGAACACAGTCTTGTTACAGGTACTGAGGCCATTATGCTTAGATTAAATGGTACTATCATATTTTATATATATATTTTTATATATATTATATATAATTTCGATAAATTAGAGCCATTTACTTGAACAATTATAGAAAAAAACCATCTAATTATTCCCATTTAACATTATTCTTACTACAGACGCTTTATAAAGATTGAATTCATAAAATTGTTTTGTCAAATAAAATATTCTTACTTCTACCCATTCATATGAGCCAACAAGTCCATATTCTTCGCCATCCCAGCTACAGAATAAAATACTTCTCCGTGGATGCCATCCTTAAGTGTGTAAACAAACGAAAAACGATAACATGGCATGCAATAAAAGGTTAAACAAACATAACTTTTTACTGAAGTAATTGTTTAACACTTAAATATTCAGGTGCTACAGGCAAATAATTTTCACTTCAGCAGCTATTTTCTTAAATTAAAAGGTTTTTCTTCTAAACTTTTCTGCTGTCTTAGATCGTATGTTTTATCATCCCCACGGTTCAATATTACGGCATGTATTTATGTGTGTTGTGTTTATGTGTGCAACTAAATTTTTGTTTCGAAGACCAAACACGTTCAACTTGACAAAAACATGTAATGTTATTGTTTTTTAGGCATAAATAAAAACAGACGTTCGATCATTTCAAATCTTATAAATCCAATAGATACAGCGATCAGAATTACGCTACATATAATTATCGAGATAACTGTACACTGATAACCACAAGCAAAAATGATACATTTTTATAAAACTTGTAGGCAAGATGTTCCGAATAAAACTTTTTTTTAAAATATTTTTGCTCTCTTTAATACTACTAAAACAATTGCATTACTCATACCTTTTCTGTAAAGTTTACCGTACAGTCGTGCAAGTTCTTGTACTATAGCAGAACCGGATTGTGGATCAGAACCTCCATACACCCACGCATCACGATGGTTCCCAATAATGATAAATCTATCTGAAATGATCGTTAAATAAACGACAAATATTTCATTGTATTTATAAAATAACAAATAAAGTGATATAAAGTAAGGAATTTCAGATAAGGAACTGACCTAAAGGACTTTGACGTACCCGTAGATCTTACAACGGTTACAAATTACAACAATAATGCCAAAAATAATTCTATTATTTATGCTATCACAAAATTTGATAATATTGGCCAGCAAATGTGCTGTTTGCTAATTTAACTAAGACCAGGTTCACATTAAACACGTAACAATTGTGTTGTGGTAATCTTAAAACGCTGAATTGTTTTGGACGAAAACATTTAGACATAATTTACAAAATGTTATCCAGTGAGTGTGGTGGTTCAAGTATTTTGAGTAGTATAAATTCAACTTATATGTACTTTGCACACAGAATATTATCAAGTACATTAGTAATTACTTTACTCACCCGGTTCTATCTTGCCTTTTATTTTACCGCATACATTATGGACTTTAGCGTATTTCAACTCGTTTTTAACGTTCATTTTTACCTGTCTAAGATAAAGAAGATCCAATCTTTACTTTTTTGTTATTGTCATGTACAAATACCAATTCAAAATATCTGTTAAATATTTAACACAAATACATGTACAATTTTTATATGCCGTATGTGCACATTTCGGAAAATCATTTCTCATCAGTGACATTAGGGACCGAAAAGTTTGATAGATAAAAGATATAAGCCAAACTGTTGAAAATAAATGAATCTAAAGTTCCAAAACTATATAAATTCAAATCCAGATAAGGAATGCCTTGCATGAGAGAACAAACCTTAGATTTTAATAAATTTCAAAAATTAAGACCGCTGAAAATTTTGCTTAATGGTATAATTTCTGACAGCACAAAGTACCGCTTACTGTGTTATGGATACCCACGGGGAGTTTACTCCACCAGCCGCGGTACCCGCTCAGGGGTAGTAAATATATAATACTTATACCTGTACAATTTTTATGTGCCATATGTGCACATTTCGGAAATCATTCCTCATCATTAATGAGACATTCACTATATCAAGTTTTTAGTTTAAACAGTATTTTATTTATTTGAATAATATACACAAAATATTATAAATGGTTTTTATATCTATACAGCAAAATGCCTCCTCTCCTGCTTGTGGTGTATTTGTCTCACAGATAATACGGGATGTCAGAGCTTGTACGGGGAATTGTTGACTTCGCTGTATTAAAAAATTACCTTGGATAAATTTGACTTCCCATGGTTCCATGTTTCTTTCATTCTCAACGTAGCTAGCTAGGCATGATGAGTTTAACAATAACAAACTTCACGTTGTTACACGATTTCGAGCAATTTCATTAGTTGTTTTCCTTTTAAATAACGTTGTTATTTAATGCTACGCGGTTTTACACAATTTGTAATAATTTGCACTTTCTTACATCCCGATAACTACGTGAAATTCGATTCTTAATTATTCACATAATTTCACAAATAAAGCATCATAGGCATTTTTGAAAACTTTATTCTTAAAACAAAATACCAGCTAGATGAAACCTCTATCTGAGAACGATAGGACTCCTTAATTTAACAAAGGATAATATAGACAATATTAAACTATTTACCTTCTGTTCCTTAGTTTTGGTCCGAATCTGAAGGTAAAATTAAAACCTCCTTGCCATGACTCGTCTACCTTTTCACCATCAAGTTCACTGTTTTAAAGAAACAAAATATAAATTCACAGTAGCTCAAGTAAACTCAAAAGTACATTGTAGAAACGTTTTGGAGTTTCTATTTTATACAATTATAAAACTCTGTCGATGGACACTTGATATAATAATAAAATAGAAACTAAAATGATTGTATATATCTGGTTATCATAAAGTAAGATAGCAATTAGTCTTGAAATACTGAGAGGAAAAATAGATCGTTATCAGGTTGGTTCAAGGGAGATAACTCAAGGAAGTATCTGTCAATAAAATTACAGTTCTCCGCTTTTTTCCAGAGTCGTTCATTATTTCGAAAAAAGAAGTGACAGCAACCTTCCCAATATAATTCCTACCAGTTGCCAAAATCCAAACTGATCGCATGAAAAACAAAGGAATGTAATGATAAAAAACTGTAAAATGGACTTTGAGTAACAACATGTCTGCACTTATACGCAGACATAATGAAATTGTTGTCGTCTGTTAGGCTTATCAAGACATAGAAGAGTTGTGGTTACTAAACGGTTTTATCATTCTGATTACAAAGAATTTATATATTATCTGTTACGTAACTTGTAAATATAATTGGCATATGTAATACGTATATAAACCAAGTAAAATTCTTACAGTAATGCTTCATCAACTTAGTGAACTCTTCACTTATGCTATGTTTTTTTTACCTATTTACGACCCTGATATTTTAGATATAGTGAGTAACGATCATGTATCTATAGGAGAAGCATCCAGCTAGTCCCGTAGTTTGTAACTCGACAATGTTTTATCTATCTATATAAGAATCCCGATATTTGGGCTATTGTGAGAAATGGTCATGCATCATAGATAGATCATATTTCGATGGGATAACAGATTCAGGTATTGTTGGCATGTCATATTTATTGATATACCTCAGTAACTTATAAGCATCCAATGCGCTGATTGGTTGACTAGGTATTCGGGGTAGCTTTTTCTCTAACTCACTATCTGGCAGTCTGTAAGAATACCCTGAAAATAAACATACACTTACAGAGTTAAAATAATCATAAAATTTATAAATGTAAAATGGAAAAAAGTTTACTTTTTATAGCGCTGGAATGTGTTAAAGCCATGGAATTTTATGATTCAATAAATCGTAAGATAGAGAAAAACAATTAGCTGTGGCTGATACTGCGTTAGATGTCTCTTTAAATGGTACCTGTAACCAAAAATTTTTTTATCACAATTGTTTTATATATTATTTAAATATAACGATATTGAAAACCGCATCAAAAATGGTGACAAAATAAAAAAGTTATAGCGGTTTGAAATCCACATTTTATAACTTTCTCTTTATCGAAAAGTGAAACGCCTCGTTTTGAGTTATAAACGTGTGACGTCATTGCAGTATTAGAAGTAGTGTCTAACATAATAGACAATAGTAACAATGATGTTGATAGATGTATGTAGAAGAAAGTAACGACTCTGACATGTACCTATTTATGTCAAATAGTTCGTCATTATTTCGGGAAGCAGTAGACAATCTTATCAGTGATGAATTTGGAGTAAAACCGTTATTTATTCGAACCAGAAACGGACGAATCTGATAAACATATTGAGTCGAGTCCAGACCTGCATTTGGTTGCATAGCTGTTGAAAAATACTTGACGAGTGTTAACTTGTCAATAACACGAAAAATTATTAAATCTTTGACTTAAGAAAATAAATTATTTTATGAAGTCGAACTGGACAGACTCGAGAATTACGATAAGTTGCATAGCTATAACAAAAAATACGAGATTAGTTTTAACTAGTCAAATACACGAAAAATTAATTAACTGGACAGTCTACCGGGTGAATATTATGGAACTTACTGTGGTGTCATGTGCTGATTTTGAATTTCTATTAAAATAATGCATTCAAAATTTTGAATTTTGTATGCATTATTTTAATAAAAATTCGAAATCAGCACATGACAGTGGCACTGAGTAAAAATCAATACATAAAAAACCAATCGCCTATGTTCTTTTGTGCAATGTTTATTGACAGTTGAAATTAAATGACCGTGATGTAGAAAACTTTTAAGTAGTATGGCGGCATCACATTTCCTCGATAATTGGAAAATGTTCACAAAATTAAAGTTTGTAACATAGTTCTTTTCAACTGTCCGATAATGCTGGGATAATAAAAAAGAAAAAAACAACAAGATATTCCATCTCAAATTATTTTACGCGAAATATATTATAATTGTTTGAAATGAAATGACACGGATTTTAGAATGAGACCACATTTAAAAAAAACGAGATGATAATAATAATAATAATAATAATAATTTTATGAATTTGTATATATACAATAAAGAATTTAAGAATATCACAGCTAAATGTATGCCCAAGGAAAAGTGAAATCTGAAATCTAATAAAATCAAATGCTGTAAGTAGATCAGTAAACATGTTTTAAATAGACTCTTCTGGTCGTCAATTTTTAATTTTTGATTTTGCCTTTTAAAAAGTTGTATTTTATAATAATAAAAGTTATTATTATTATTAGTAGTAGTATTATTGACATGAAAACTAAGAAAGAATTCTTTTTCTTTATTTTTAAAATTTACAAATGAAATATCCATTTTTTCCGGAGTGAAATCTTTATACTGTATATGACAAATAACGTTTACCAAATAAAATTATTTTACTTTACCGTAAATATGTTATTGTATATTACCGGTCATAAGATAACTTTATCAACCTGCAAATCAATTTTGCAAATTATAAGTGAAATCCTGTTAATTAAAGGTGTGGGTCTAAATCTAAGGAAGGTGACTTATAAACAAAAGGATTAATAATAATCTTCATTATCGGTACATGTCAAACGAATGTTAATTCCACTTCATTAAATAGTTTTCCCGTAAAATAATCATAGAAAGTTAAACTACGAGTTCGTATTTGACTTATTTTAGTAGTCGATAAATAATATTCTGTGGAGGTATGTTACTGCTATGACGTCACAACACGGGAGCCTCGATATCAACCTTTTTGATTTGGATTTCTAGAGATGTATTAGAATATCGCCGATATCTACCTTATCATGGAATGGAATTTAAGGAATTTTTGCTACAGTCATATTTAAGTACGACGAATAAAATATGTCAAAACTGAAAATCGTTACAGGTACCCCTTAAACTATTATATGTTACCGTTAGTTTCGTATTAAACTTTTTTCTAATGTTAAATGGTCAACGGACAGAATCTTGTGTGTTAGGAAAAAGATTATCATTAGATTTATTAGAAAAAATATAAATATTTGGATTGAAGTCATAAAAAGAAAATTGTATATTTTGCAAGAAATTATTTTCAAACTGATTTTTATTAGGCGTATTAATAGTCCAATAGTCGTAAAATTGGATGGATGAGACATTTCAATGATAGTATATTTTCATTTGCCGTGTGAAATTCTGATTTCTCCAAGCTTCAGAGCTTTTGCATTAATTTCGACCATAAATCACAAAAACCACGTGACTCCGTGTATGAATACATATAAAATGCAATACACAATATGCGCGTTATTCAGTTTGCTTGCACATGTTTTGCATTCATACTGACACTGGACTTTGCTTTTACTTTATTAAAAATATTTACAATTACATTATTTTTGCTTTACCTTTTATGCAATTTGAGACAGCCCATTATACTTTGCAAGTTCATAAAGACGTTGGAAAATTACTCTATTTCTTAAGTATATAATTGGCTTATTTTTGTCGAAGTCGAATGTTTATTATTAGTTCACTTGGCAATAGCCAGCTAAGCTTATACATGATGCATGCTTGCAATATAATCTTCTCCAGTGAAACTTAAAGACAAATTAAAAACTGAAAGATAACCACCGTTACTAAAAAAAATAAAAAAAAATTCAAAATTGTTTTGGCGAGTACAGTTTTATTTTTAAACATATTTGGTTCAAATTTGGTATTTTGAAAACAGATGTATAGCCATTTAACATAGTTTTATTTGGTCGTTTTTAGGAAAATGAGCAGTTCTAAAGAGTGCTATATTTAAACTTTAATTTTTTTTCTCTAAAACAACCAGGTCATCTTGGACCAAGTAAGATGTGAAACGACCAAAGTTGGAGCTGAATAAAGCTCGAACAAACCAAATTCCTGCTGCAACTAAGATGGTTGTCGTTATTCTATTTTAACTGTGTTCTGGTCTCTTTCATAGTAAAATAAACGATCGGCAATTTGTTTGCAAAAGTTAATTTAATTAGTGATAAAGGAATAAAATAACGTTTACCTAATTTGTTATCTAAAAGGAAATTATTTCAATTGACATAAAAATAAATCGATTCATTTCAGAGCACACAACATGATATGAATAATCAAACTAATAAAATAAGGATTAAACATTGCGCAAATGTTGAAGTTTTTCTTGTAAATATCTAGAGTGGCGCTTTAAAATTGTTTAAATCATAGAAAACAATTTATTGAGTTGCACATGTCCCAAGAGACTTTTTAAATTTTATATTTATTTAATAATTTCATTCATAATTTTTTATTTCTAAAATTGCATTTTCTTTGCAAAATTTGGTGTAATAAATTTATAAACTTTATAATGTACATGCTGATGGATATCCGGGTGTTATCTGATCCCCTTTGTTAATTACAATACTCCCCTCTCTTTACCGATATTTGATGTAATCACGTGATAGGCTTTATAACGTACATACCATGCTGATGGATATCCGGTTGTTATCCGATCCCATTTGTTAATTACAATATTGCCATCTGTTACTGATATCTGATGTTATCACATGATAGGCTTTATAACGTACATGTCATGCTGATGGATATCCGGGTGTTATCTGATCCCGTTTGTTAATTACAATATCCCCCTCTCTTTACCGATATATGACGTAATAACGTGATGGGTTTTATGACTTACATGATGATGGATATCCGAGTGTTATCTGATCCTGTTTGTTAATCACAATATTCCTCTCTATTTACCGATATTTGATGTAATCAATGATAGGCTTTATAACGTACATGTCATGTTGATGGAAATCCGTGTGTTGTCTGATCCTGTTTGTTAATTACAATATTCCTCTCTATTTACCGATATATGACGTAATAACGTGATGGGTTTTATGACTTACATGATGATGGATATCCGGGTGTTATCTGATCCTGTTTGTTAATCACAATATTCCTCTCAATTTACCGATATTTGATGTAATCAATGATAGGCTTTATAACGTGATGGGTTTTATGACTTACATGATGATGGATATCCGGGTGTTATCTGATCCACTTTGTTAATTACTAAACTCCCATCTCTTTACCGATATTTGATGTAATCACGTGATAGGCTTTATAACGTACATACATGCTGATAGATATCCGGTTGTTATCGGATCCCTTTGTTAATAACGATACGTCATCTCTTTACCGATATTTGTTGTAATCACGTGATAGGCTTTATAACGTACATGATGATAGATATCCGGGTGTTATCGGATCCCGTTTGTTAATTACTATAGATATATTTCCCTCTATTTACCGATATTTGATGTAATCACGTGATCCCGTTTGTTAATTACAATATTCCCCTCTATTTACCGATATTTGTCTTTATAACGTGATGGGTTTTATGACTTACATGATGATGGATATCTGGGTGTTATCTGATCCTGTTTGTTAATCACAATATTCCTCTCTATTTGCCGATATTTGATGTAATCAATGATAGGCTTTATAACGTACATGTCATGTTGATGGAAATCCGTGTGTTGTCTGATCCTGTTTGTTAATTACAATATTCCTCTCTATTTACCGATATATGACGTAATAACGTGATGGGTTTTATGACTTACATGATGATGGATATCCGGGTGTTATCTGATCCTGTTTGTTAATCACAATATTCCTCTCAATTTACCGATATTTGATATAATCAATGATAGGCTTTATAACTTACATGTCATGTTGATGGAAATCCGGGTGTTGTGTGATCCCGTTTGTTAATTACAATATCCCCTCTCTTTACCGATATTTGTCTTTATAATGTGATGGGTTTTATGACTTACATGATGATGGATATCCGGGTGTTGTCTAATCCGGTTTGTTAATTACAATACCCCCCCTCTATTTACCGATATAGAACGATATAACGTGATGGGTTTTCTAATCCTGTTTGTTAATTACAATACCCCCTGTCTTTACCGATATTTGTCTTTATAACGTGATCGGTTTTATGCCTTACATGTTGATGGATATCCGGGTGTTGTCTGATCTCCTTTATGTATTACTACATTCCCTCTCTGTATACCGGTGTCAGGTAGCCACCATGTATCAGGGTATACTCCAGAATCATTCTTTGTAGCAGATCTGGTATCTTCCGGGTCTGAATATAAAATAATTCCTATCGCTCCGGCTTTGTGTGCAAAGTCAACCTGTATCGGATAACAAAACATTAAAGAATTACTAATTGCTATGTTAAATGTGCCTTTTACGTAAACTACATATTCTGTAACAATGTTGACTAGTGTTGGTTACTATTACAATAGACGGACTTGTGTTGGTTGCCATAACAATAGTCGTACTAGTGTTGGTTATAACAATAGTCGGACTAGTGTTGGTTGCCATAACAATAGTCGGACTAGTGCTGGTTACTATAACAATAGTCGGACTAGTGTTGGTTGCCATAACAATAGTCGTACTAGTGTTGGTTATAACAATAGTCGGACTATTGTTGGTTACTATATTGATTGGTTTAACACATCGTAACCTATACATCATACGTTTATAGGAGTTGGGGTTAGAACAACATCCGAATCTGACCAAGTCTTGAAATAAGTCGTGACTGTTCATTCGCCAAGCACTCGGTATTTAAAAATAAAGGTCATGGGGTCATTCTTAGGTTTAACTACATGCTTGTGTTTCGGGTTCAACTACTTAAAGTTCCGCTTCGTAATGCCAAAAGTCTAGAGCGTCAAGAACTATTCTCCCCGTTTGTTTGTTTGTTCCGCGTTTTAACATATCCTGGATGATTTCAGTTATCGTCTAGTGCCTGGTATTTAGCTGCCATTTTTTATACTTATTGTTCCTACATATTGTATGTAATTAGTCTTGTACTGCATTATTTTTATATATAATATATATTTGGATTAGAAAGTGTAAACAGGACAAAGTATTGGTCGACTAGCTGATATTTAATGACTAAGGTTCTGAAGTAAACTATCAACTTACATGTATCATAAATGATAGAAAGCAATAGAGATTGTTACAAAGTATAGCACAACTACTTCTACATACACAAGATGTTAAATTCAGGTACAGGTGACAGACAAAAAGTTGTATATAAAAGAATCTAACACTTAAAGCGATATGATTAAAGATAGAATAAATTGAAGATGTTTGTCAGATTAGCAACAACCATAACTATAAAGATGTTTTGCGACCATATAATGATGTTTGCATATAATATAATGTTGAGATTATAATGATGAAATATTTCCATATTATGGCGAATCCTAATCGTATAATCATCTGATGATATCATATAACGACGAAAGCAAGTAATATAAATCATATGATGATTAAACAAAATCATATAATGATGAAGTGAAAACATATAATAGCGAAACTCAATCATATAATGATCAGGCCCCAGTTTCACAATTATTCACTCACTTGAGTGTATATTCAACCGTCAAATTCGAGAATATTTCAATGTCAATTTTTAAGACATTACATAGTTAAAATTGAATATCTAATGTTATATTTAAATTGTTTAGTGTAGGTTTGTTGATCAAAACAAAACAGTGTCTCATAAAACGTCAAAAAAATTAAAATATTGATGAGAGAAAAATTGGAATATTTGAGTTGAGTGTACACTCATTTGAGTGAATGATTGTGAAACTGGGGTCAGAGCAAATAATATAATGGTAAAACCATATCATATAACGACCAAAAAATATTAACATGATAAAACGAATCCATATACCGTTTTTGTACCATATAAGACCATATAAGACAGCTATGGCGTTCCGTACAAAACGATACATTTTATAAGACAGCTATGGCGTTCCGTACAAAACGATACATTTTATAAAACAGCTATGGCATTCCGTACAAAACGATACATTTTATAAAACAGCTATGGCGTTCCGTACAAAACGATACATTTTATAAGACAGCTATGGCGTTCCGTACAAAACGATAAATTTTATAAAACAGCTATGGCGTTCTGTACAAAACGATACATTTTATAAAACAGCTATGGCGTTCCGTACAAAACGATACATTTAATAAGACAGCTATGGCGTTCCGTACAAAACGATACATTTTATAAGACAGCTATGGCGTTCCGTACATTTTGAATTTTAAGTAACAGGCCAGGGTTTCATTCTTTAAGTAAGAATTTTCACTATCTTTTTAAAATTACAAATTATTTATAAAACTAAATACAGATGTTATAAGCTTGAAGTGATCTTCAAAATGACACCTTAAATTACTGAATATCTCAATAAGTAATAAAGATTACAAATTTGTCAGATGTAAAGCTGCATTAAGTTTTTCATTTTTTTGATTTTCTAAAAATATATTTCTTTAAAAATAGATATCTTCTAACCACGATCCGTGACATTCATTTTCTAAAATTTCATTTCTTATAGCTGTAAATAAACAGAATCCTCTGACCGGTTGGTCAGTGTTTTACGATGGTAATTATGAGCTTGGAGCATGCGCACGGATGTACGGAAAAACCTGGTATTCAAGGTGAAACATGGCATTAATTGTCCTTCATTAATATCCAGATGTATTTGAAATGGTGTTATGTATCCCTTACTAAGTCACAAATGACAAATTCAAAGAAGTTCTGTGTTTAATTTATCGTATTTCACCGTTTTGAAAGTTGTGTTTAAATGACCCGGGTTTTGATGACGTAACCATGTTCTAATATTAGATCCTAAATGCTGCATCTCGCTGGGTAAATACTGTAATTTCTGTATTTATTCGAGCTTTTATCGTTGAACCAAATGTAACTTTGTTCATTAGGAACATCATTTATTAGATAAGCACCATTTTAATTTTTTCTTTGGAAAACGTAATGCAGATTTAAGTATAGAAAATCGTAGTTAAGAAATACTTGTAAAACCGGGACCAATGCTGATAAGTCAGTATGTACCAATTTATGTAACATAACCAATGCTGATAAGTCAGTATGTATCAATATATGTAACATAACCAATGCTGATAAGTCAGTGTGTATCAATATATGTAACATAACCAATGCTGATAAGTCAGTGTGTATCAATATATGTAACATAACCAATGCTGATAAGTCAGTATGTATCAATAGATGTAACATAACCAATGCTGATAAGTCAGTATGTATCAATAGATGTAACATAACCAATGCTGATAAGTCAGTATGTATCAATAGATGTAACATAACCAATGCTGATAAGTCAGTATGTATCAATAGATGTAACATAACCAATGCTGATAAGTCAGTATGTATCAATAGATGTAACATAACCAATGCTGATAAGTCAGTATGTATCAATATATGTAACATAACCAATGCTGATAAGTCAGTATGTATCAATAGATGTAACATAACCAATGCTGATAAGTCAGTATGTATCAATAGATGTAACATAACCAATGCTGATAAGTCAGTATGTATCAATATATGTAACATAACCAATGCTGATAAGTCAGTATGTATCAATAGATGTAACATAACCAATGCTGATAAGTCAGTATGTATCAATATATGTAACATAACCAATGCTGATAAGTCAGTATGTATCAATATATGTAACATAACCAATGCTGATAAGTCAGTATGTATCAATATATGTAACATAACCAATGCTGATAAGTCAGTATGTATCAATATATGTAACATAACCAATGCTGATAAGTCAGTATGTATCAATATATGTAATATATATATATATATATATATATATATATATATATATATATATATATATATATATATATATATATATATATATATATATATATATATATATATGTATATATATATATATATATATAATACTAACATCAATAAATATTCTATAAGTACCTTGTTACCACGGAATATCTGTCCATATCTGGCTATGACTATTTTACCAGTGCAGTTAATACCTTTTTGTTTGAGTGTTTCAAAATCAGACCTTGTTCCATAATTAGCATATACAAGTTCACCCTGAAATAATAACACATTATCTACGATATGAATGTAATTACTATAATTAGTGTTATAAATATTCATATCGACAATCACTTATTTGTTTTGCACAGAATTATGTAAAAAATAATCTAGCTTTAATCTTAATAATAATGAGGAAAAAAAGAAAAAAAAAAGACATGAAATTGAATCTGAAATTAAGTACAAATTTTAAATTGTTTTTCTGAAGTATGTTATTTGGGTTTTGAGATGTTTAAGATGATTTTGTTTTTGTAGATACACGTGTATTTTATTACATCATTTAGTGTTAATTTAGATATAATTTTCTGTAAATGTCAGTAAGTGTTGCCTCGTCAATAAGTTAAATGTTTAAAATGATTTAAACGCACAATTACACTTAAAATTTTTTTGAATAAAATACCTGAACAATGCCATTCGGCGAGAAGGCGTTGAAAGCTTGATATTTGCTCTGATCAACCGTCCCCCCGTCAAGAGATTCACCAATAGGGTTGGTTCTGTATAAAACAGCTCCATCTTCCGCCAACAGCTCTATCTGAATAAGTACGTAAAAATGAAATGTAATGCTTACACAAATGTAACTTCATTATACTGAGACATCAACAGTTATACACAGTATATATAATTATACAGTTGTATAATTATATAAATGTAAATATTAACAATGTTTTAGACCTACAAACATAGGAAGATCTACCGCCTACACAGTAAACGTTTTAATTGCTAATCTCAAAACTCAAAAGTTACCAATAGAAGGATAAGATTGAGTAATAGTAATGTTCACTCTCTTAAAGTTCTTTCAGTAATGTCGAATCAATCAAATGGAAATGATGAAGGAAACTTAAAGGAAACCAAGCGAGTGGAAACTAAAACCAACCAGAGTTGGGTTCAAACCATAAACATAACAATGTCACTCTCGATCGAGCATGACGTTGATCATGGTCAATGAGAAAGTTAATGTATTTCCATAACAGTACAGTAAACGGATAAACTGAAAACGTTACACAACGGCACGGTCAATATGATTTTAGCGTGAAACTGTAAACATGACATCTGTCTGTTCTGGGGACTGTCATTAGGGTTGTAACACAATGACATGATCAATCTGAATCTAGCGGGAAACTGTAAACTTGACATCTGTCTATTCTGGGGACTGTCATTAGGGTAGTAACACAATGACATGATCAATATGAATTCAGTGGGGAACTGTTAACATGACATCTGTCTGTTCTGGGGACTGCCATTAGGGTAGTAACACAATGACATGATCAATATGAATTCAGTGGGGAACTGTTAACATGACATCTGTCTGTTCTGGGGACTGCCATTAGGGTAGTAACACAATGACATGATCAATATGAATTCAGTGGGGAACTGTAAACATGCCATCTGTCTGTTATGGGAATTGACGTTAGGAATAAGACATGACATGATTAAAATGACCATAGCGGGGAACTGTAAACATGACATCTGTCTGTTGTGGGAATTGACGTTAGGAATAAGACATGACATGATTAAAATGACCATAGCGGGGAACTGTAAACATGACATCTGTCTGTTCTTGGGTCTTTTTTAAGGGTACGTAGTAACACATTAATGACATAATCAATATGACCATAGCGGGGAACTGTAAACATGACATCTGTCTGTTCTTGGGTCTTTTTAAGGGTACGTAGTAACACATTACTGACATAATCAATATGACCATAGCGGGGAACTGTAAACATGACATCTGTCTGTTCTTGGGTGTTTTGTTAGGGTAGTAACACAATGACATAATCAATATGACCATAGCGGGGAACTGTAAACATGACATGTCTGTTCTTGGGTGTTTTGTTAGGGTAGTAACACAATGACATAATCAATATGACCATAGCGGGGAACTGTAAACATGACATCTGTCTGTTCTTGGGTCTTTTGTTTGGGTAGTAACACAATGACATAATCAATATGACCATAGCGGGGAACTGTAAACATGACATCTGTCTGTTCTTGGGTCTTTTTTAAGGGTACGTAGTAACACATTTATGACAAAATCAAAATGACCATAGCGGGGAACTGTAAACATGACATCTGTCTGTTCTTGGGTGTTTTGTTTGGGTAGTAACACAATGACATAATCAATATGACCATAGCGGGGAACTGTAAACATGACATCTGTCTGTTCTTGGGTGTTTTGTTAGGGTAGTAACACAATGACATAATCAATATGACCATAGCGGGGAACTGTAAACATGACATCTGTCTGTTCTTGGGTCTTTTGTTTGGGTAAAAATACAATGACATAATCAATATGACCATAGCGAGGAACTGTAAACATGACATCTGTCTGTTCTTGGGTCTTTTGTTTGGGTAGTAACACAATGACATAATCAATATGACCATAGCGGGGAACTGTATACATGACATTTGTCTGTTCTTGGGTGTTTTGTTTGGGTAGTAACACAATGACATAATCAATATGACCATAGCGGTGAACTGTTAACATGACATCTGTCTGTTCTTGGGTCTTTTGTTTGGGTAGTAACACAATGACATAATCAATATGACCATAGCGGGGAACTGTAAACATGACATCTGTCTGTTCTTGGGTGTTTTGTTTGGGTAAAAACACAATGACATAATCAATATGACCATAGCGGCGAACTGTAAACATGACATCTGTCTGTTCTTGGGTGTCTTGTTTGGGTAGTAACACAATGACATAATCAATATGACCATAGCGGGGAACTGTAAACATGACATCTGTCTGTTCTTGGGTGTTTTGTTTGGGTAGTAACACAATGACATAATCAATATGACCATAGCGGGGAACTGTAAACATGACATCTGTCTGTTCTTGGGTGTTTTGTTTGGGTAAAAACACAATGACATAATCAATATGACCATAGCGGCGAACTGTAAACATGACATCTGTCTGTTCTTGGGTGTCTTGTTTGGGTAGTAACACAATGACATAATCAATATGACCATAGCGGGGAACTGTAAACATGACATCTGTCTGTTCTTGGGTGTTTTGTTTGGGTAGTAACACAATGACATAATCAATATGACCATAGCGGGGAACTGTAAACATGACATCTGTCTGTTCTTGGGTGTTTTGTTTGGGTAGTAACACAATGACATAATCAATATGACCATAGCGGGGAACTGTAAACATGACATCTGTCTGTTTTTGGGTGTTTTGTTTGGGTAGTAACACAATGACATAATCAATATGACCATAGCGGGGAACTGTAAACATGACATCTGTCTGTTCTTGGGTGTTTTGTTTGGGTAAAAACACAATGACATAATCAATATGACCATAGCGGGGAACTGTAAACATGACATCTGTCTGTTCTTGGGTCTTTTGTTAGGGTAGTAACACAATGACATAATCAATATGACCATAGCGGGGAACTGTAAACATGACATCTGTCTGTTCTTGGGTCTTTTGTTTGGGTAGTAACACAATGACATAATCAATATGACCATAGCGGGGAACTGTAAACATGACATCTGTCTGTTCTTTGGTCTTTTGTTTGGGTAGTAACACAATGACATAATCAATATGACCATAGCGGGGAACTGTAAACATGACATCTGTCTGTTCTTGGGTGTTTTGTTTGGGTAGTAACACAATGACATAATCAATATGACCATAGCGGGGAACTGTTAATATGACATCTGTCTTTCTTGGATGTTTTGTTTGGGTAAAAACACAATGACATAATCAATATGACCATAGCGGGGAACTGTAAACATGACATCTGTCTGTTCTTGGGTGTTTTGTTTGGGTAGTAACACAATGACATAATCAATATGACCATAGCGGGGAACTGTAAATATGACATCTGTCTTTCTTGGGTGTTTTGTTTGGGTAAAAACACAATGACATAATCAATATGACCATAGCGGGGAACTGTAAACATGACATCTGTCTGTTCTTGGGTGTTTTGTTTGGGTAGTAACACAATGGCATAATCAATATGACCATAGCGGGGAACTGTAAACATGACATCTGTCTGTTCTTGGGTGTTTTGTTAGGGTAGTAACACAATGACATAATCAATATGACCATAGCGGGGAACTGTAACAAGACATCTGTCTGTTCTTGGGTCTTTTGTTTGGGTAGTAACACAATGACATAATCAATATGACCATAGCGGCGAACTGTAAACATGACATCTGTCTGTTCTTGGGTCTTTTGTTTGGGTAGTAACACAATGACATAATCAATATGACCATAGCGGGGAACTGTAAACATGCCATCTGTCTGTTTTTGGGTGTTTTGTTTGGGTAGTAACACAATGACATAATCAATATGACCATAGCGGGGAACTGTAAACATGACATCTGTCTGTTCTTGGGTGTTTTGTTTGGGTAAAAACACAATGACATAATCAATATGACCATAGCGGGGAACTGTAAACATGACATCTGTCTGTTCTTGGGTCTTTTGTTTGGGTAAAAACACAATGACATAATCAATATGACCATAGCGGGGAACTGTAAACATGACATCTGTCTCTTCTAGAGAATTGTTTTTTTTAAAAACGCAACTTAAGAAAATAGAAAGGCAATAATAAGAGAACGTGATGCTGATGTCAACAAAGCAATGATAGTTTGCTCTTTCACCTTTATGTGTAACATAAACAAGTCGGTATACCCGAGGTTTCTTATGTAACCGCCAACAAACAAATTATTTCTAAAAAATAACAATGAATTACTGGTTTATTGCGTATAGACATGCGCATATACCGTATTTGTATGAGTTTCCACAGGATATGATAATAACACATCGTAAGACGACATCTTGGCTTCCAAACCAAACTTTTTAAATTGATTGAAAACATAATCTGCAGTTTGTTTTTGTCTTTTAGTTCCTGCCAAAGCAGGTTCAGAGGTGAAAAATCTATAAGAAAAAATAATAAATTGGCAATTTTTTTTTAAAAAATAACAAAAAAAGCTATGTTGTATTTATTTATTTACTTTATTTTTGAGGGACAACGCCTGTGATTGTCTTTATGTCATTCTTTACAAAATTAGAAATATAGTATCGCAAGAGAAAACATAGAGCTTTGATTGGGGTCTCTACCATTTAACACTGGCAAATTATTCATTTTAGTGTAAAAATACACGACAAAACAATTCATATTACATTCTAAAAAAAGAAGAAAATCAAACCATTGGATATTAATTGACCATTTCATAACCCATGTGACACTAAATGACCATTTCATAAATCATTTGACACTAAATTACCATATCATAAACCATGTGACGAAAATAATTATATCTTAAATATTATATGGCACTTTTTGACCATAACAAATCTAGTAACTCAAAATGACTATATCAAAAGCACCCTGTCTCAAAAAGAACATAGTTTTAAAAATGTCAGAATTTCAAAATTTCAGAATTATCTTTTAAAAACATATGATATAACATGACCATATGATTAACAACGTGACTCAAACTGACCATATCATACACCGTGTGACTCCAAATGGACATATCAAAAACCATGTGCCGCTTAAATGGTCATATCATTAACAATGTAACTCAAACTGACCATATCATAAACCCTGTGAGACTCCAAATGGTCTAACCTTAAACCTTGTGACTTAAATGACTATACAGGGTTCACGCTGCCGTTCGCTTTTTTCGCATAATGAGAAAAAAAAATAAATTTGGCGATAAAAAATAAACATCGGCGAAAGTCATGGCGAAAAAAATGTTTACATTAACAGGTTCACTACGCTTCACGGACATGAGCAGAGAGTCGTTAAAGCAACAGGTTTCCGTCTCTGTCTACGTGTTTATCAAACCATAGATCTAGAGAGTTCCGAATGAGTGTTAAATTGGGTCACCGAAGCCATGTACATGATGTTGATTAAACAAAATTTCACGTGTGAAGGTGTTAATTACAGGTGGATTTATCATTTAACGAGATTAATTACCGATATAAGCGAGTGATTACCAAGCCGCGTTTACGGATTATCACAGGGAATTGCTAAATTATATTGAGATTATCAATTATTGGCGGTAGATCTTTGAAAGTAGTAAAAATTAAATTTGTGCTTTTTACGGTTTTGTTTACAGTTTACTTATTACTTATTAGTGATTTATTTTATGAATAAAAGAAATAAAACAAGAAAACTGTTGTTGTTCTTCATGTCATCAGACATGCATTTTATAAGCCAATTTATTTCTATTAAATTTTCGCCAGAAATTACAATTAGGCCAGAAAATACCTTTGGCCCATACAAATTGTATTTGGCGAAAAAAAAATAATTCTGGCGAAAATTTTGGAGAAAAAAATATTGAAGTCAGTGTGACCCCTGACTATATAATGATCATATTTAAACAATGCGACTGAAAATAACAGATAAAAACCATGCGAAGCTTAAATTGCTATTTAAAAACAGTATGACTCAGACTGACCATATCATTAGCTGTGTGTCTGAAAATGACTATATCTTAAACCATATGACTCAAATTAACATATCATAAACCATGTGTCTCAAAATGACCATATCTTAAACCATATGACTTAAATTAACCATATCATATACCATGTGACTCAGAATAGCCATATCATAAACAATGTGACTCAAATAGCCATATCATAAACAATGTGAATGAATATGGCCACATCATAAACTGCGTAACTCAAAATGACCATATCATGAACCATGTGGCACTAAATGATCATATTATAAACCACGTGACTCAAAATGATAATAAAAGTAATCATATCGTAATTAATGGCCACATTTTAAAACATGGGGAACTAGATGACCATATTTTAACAATGTAGCACTTAATGGCCATATCATCAACCATGCTACACAATATGACAATATTATATACCATGTGAGTCAAATATCACATCATTAACAATGAGACTCAAAGTGACCATATAAAAACCATTTGGCACTAAATAAGCATATCATAAACCATTTTGTAATGACTGATTATACCATAAACTATGCGTTTCAAAATGACCATAATATAAACAACGTGTCACTAAATGACCATATCATAAACAATGTGTCACTAAATGACCATATCATAAACAATGTGGCAATAAATGACCATATCATAAACAATGTGGCAATAAATGACCATATCATAAACCATGCTGCACTAAATGATTATATCATAAACAATGTGTCACTAAATGACGATATCATAAACAATGTGGCACTAAATGACGATATCATAAACAATTTGGCACTAAATGACCATATCATAAACAATGTGGCACTAAATGACGATATCATAAACAATGTGGCACTAAATGACGATATCATAAACAATATGGCACTAAATGACCATATCATAAACAATGTGGCACTAAATGACGATATCATAAACAATGTGGCACTAAATGACGATATCATAAACAATGTGGCACTAAATGACCAAATCATAAACCATAAGACTCAAAATGACCATATCATAAACCATACGACTCAAAATGACCATATCATAAACCATGTTTCACTGAATGATAATATCATAATACATGAGGCATAATATGGCTATATCGTAATATTTGTAACTAAAAATAAACATATCATAAATCTTATGCAATATAAATGAACAAATAATTTAGCACCACTTTTCACCCATCTAGGGTAAAAGTAATTATATCAGACGAGGTTTCACTGCATGTAAGCAAATATAACAACCAGGAAATTGATGAAAACAAGTTACAATATTGACACCTGATCTTTCCTCCCTGCTAGTCTTAATTAAACAATGGACGATTGTAAGACCATCAAATGTAAAAATCACGTAAAATGTAAAAAGATCAAGTTTGACATTAAATGTAAAAACAGTTTTACTCTAAATGTAAACGTGGGTTCGATTTCGGCATCACTAACAGTGTGCCAGCATTATAAAGGCGACTTTAGTCTACACTGAAATCCTGTAAAACATTAATTACGTCTTTAGAAACCACACATAGGTGCTTGCTTAATGCTTCTCAGTACTTTGATTTTTTTTTTCAGTGGAAGCCGACTATATGCACTCAGTTCCAATGCAGATTTATGCTAACGTGAGCTATGTTTTTGTTTTACATACATCACTTTTTTGTTTTCACATTTAACGTTAATCGGCA
Organism: Tegillarca granosa; assembly: GCA_029721355.1. NCBI lineage: Eukaryota > Metazoa > Mollusca > Bivalvia > Arcoida > Arcidae > Tegillarca > Tegillarca granosa. The sequence goes on along the minus strand of CM056601.1, from coordinate 44,830,791 downwards.
TTTTTACATCGGCATTTTTACATATAGCGTTAAAATGTTTTTACATATAGCATCAAATGCTTTTTACATTTCACGGATGTCAACTTTTTACATTTGTAGCATTTTTTTACATGTAGAGTAACAATGATTTTACATTTAATGTCAAATTTTATCTTTTTACATTTAACGTGATTTTTACATTTGACGGTCTTACAGACGATGTCTTGAATTTTTTACGTTAGTCGATTAACAGAATTAATATACAGATATAACCAGATTCGCTAACTATATACATGGATATCATTAGGAATAGATATAAACTTGTATACATAAAACACAATTCTGTGGACTTAAGCTTTCGCGTGTGACACTGACATATGAAGGGAATCTATTTAAAGATGTCGATAAAACATATGACGACGGTATTTGTATACACGCGTACCGAAAACCGAAAGTCAGCAAATCGTTGTTAACACTGTTTCATATGCTTAACTTCCTTTTAAAAAAAAAAAAAAAAAAAAAAAAAAAAAAATCAATTAAAGGGTAAGATTGTTATTAATCTTTTTGTTTATTAGACACGTTCCTTAGATTTAGACCCACACCTATAATTAACAGGATGTCACTTATAATTTGCAAAATTGATTTGCATGTTATCTTACGACCTGTAATATACAATAATATATTTAAAGTTCGAGTAATGTGAAATAATTTAATTTCATTTTTAAATTTAAAAAAAGAGAGAAAAAGAAATTTTTTTCTTAATTTTCATATCAATAATAATAATATAAAACTTTTAGGCTACATTGAAAATTAAAAACTGACGACCAGAATAGTCTATTTGAAACATGTTTATTGATCTACTTACAGCATTTGATTTTATTAGATTTTGCTTTTCACTTTTCATTTGGCATACATTTAGCTGTGATATTTTTAAATTCTTAATTCTATATACATATAGACAAATCCATATTATTATTATTATTATTATTATTATCATCTCGTGTTTTTTTAAAAATGTGGTCTCATTCTAAAATCCGTGTCATTTCATTTCAAACAATTATAATATATTTCGCGTAAAATAATTTGAGCTTGAATAACTTGTTTTTTTTAATTACCCCAGCATTAACTAGCCATCGAACAGTTGAAAAGAACTATGTTACGAACTTTGTGTGAAAATCTTCCAATTATCGAGGAAATGTGATGCCGCCAGACCACTTAAAAATTTAATTTCAACTGTCAATAAACATTGCATTAAAGAGCAAAGGTGTTGGATTTTTATGTATTGATTTTTAGCCGGTGCCACTGCCCAGTGCTGATTTTGAATTTTTATTAAAATCAGCACATGACACCACAGTTAGTTTCATAATATTCATCCGGTAGTCTGTCCAGTCCGACTTTATATTTAATTCATTTTAAAATGTTGTCGATCAAATCAATTTTTCGTGTATTTGACAAGTTAAAACTTATCGCGTATTTTTTTTCTTCTACATACGTCAATATATATCATCATTGTTACCACTGTCTATTATGTTAGACACTACCTCTAATACTGCAATGACGCCACACGTTTATAACTCAAAACGAGGCGTTTCACTTTGCGATAAAAAGAAAGTTAAAAAATGCGGATTTCAAACCGCTATAACTTTTTTATTTTGTCACCAATTTTGATGCGGTTTTCAATATTGTATAAAAAAAATATAAAACAATTGTGATAAAAAATATTTTTGGTTACAGGTACCCTTTAAGTCTCATAATTCGCGTTCGTATATTTTTGTCATATTCAAAAACGTAAAGGGGATGTTAGTTTGCGCCTTTTTTAACATTAACGTCTCCAGTTTCTGACATTATATTTCGATTTTTCTTCGATTGGCCTTTCGACCCCGATACTTCAATATGGAAGAGCTCATTTGCATACAAGGGTAAATCCGAATATTTTCCTGGAATAACCTATAGTCAACAAGACCCGATATCTTTCCTTGGGAGGATTTTAGTAATTAAATCAAAGTACTGAAGGTACAATATTTTGACGTGTAGGGAATTATGCAAGTATCTCGAGTTTATGGATGTTTCCACGTTTCAATAACTAAGAATGCATAGAGTTAAATTTTATTCCATGGAAAAGAACAAACAACTGCAAATATTCACCAGGCCACAATTTCACAATCATTCACTCAATTGAGTGTACACTCAACACAAATTTGGGAATATTTTAATGTCAATTTTTAAGACATTACACAGTTAAAATTGAGTATCTAATGTTATATCTAAATTTTTTAGTGTAGTTTTGTTGAATAAAACAAAATATTGCCTCATAAAACTTAAAATTTTTAAAATGTTGATGAGAAAAAATGGGAATATTTGAGTTGAGTGAATGATTATGAAACTGGGGCCAGATCTTCAAGTATCAGCCTTTATGTATGAACAAACCAATTCATATCAAAGAAAATGTTAATAAAATACATGTTTATGACACAGCAATATTCATTTAATCAGAAATCAGTTTTTAGGAAGTTGCCCTTGACTTTAGAAGGGGACTGAGGCGGCCAAGCCGGTAAGTCAACTCTGATAAAAGGAAAGAGACAAGTGTTACAGACAAACAAAAATGCTGATGTATATGCCTATAGCAATGTTGTGCCACAACAAGAAAAATTCTGACAGTGAAACATAATTGGCAAGGTTAAAAAGACAGTGTATGTAGGCAACTGCATGACGAGACCAACAATGGAATGGTTTTATAATAGAAAAACTAACGGCAACTGCACAATTTGCAACACATTGTCTACCTCTAGAGTATGAAGAAAAATACTGGCACCTTGGTGAAAATCCCCGAAGACTATCTGATAAAACCTTGACTCTCCCATGATTGATTTCTCGCTGATAAAAGTTTTCTTTCGTTCTTAGGTTTCAAATATCAAGAATCAAATCGCCACTGCCTGCTAATAATTGCAAAATTTCTTAAAAACCATACTGCTTTCACACACTCAAAAAAAAAGAAGAAAAAAAAAAAAAAAAAAACAACAACAACATATAATTACCATTAAGTATAATATAGCTACTATTTATTTTCAACTCTTATAAACCTTGCATGTTTACCTCCAGACCTTCAAATAAGAAATTGTCAAAGCACTCAGAATTGATGCAAGATAAAAAAAAATTTAAATTATGCAAGGATGTCAATTCAAATCCTGATATATTCAAAACACAGAAAAATAAACCTGACATGAATCGCAAATCTTGATGCAAAGGTTATTAAAATTCTGAATAATCAAGGTGTTGCTATTCAAATCCTGAATTCAGATATTAACCAGAAAGTTGTGTATTCTCATTTTCAAATCCTGAAAACTCAAATTCGATAACAATAGTAAAAACCTGAGAGTTAACAATCAAAATTAACTTTTGTTGAATTTCAAATCCTGATGTCAAAGTTTATTAGAATTCTGAATTTCAAATCCTGATGTCAAAGTTTATTAAAATTCTGAATTTCAAAAACTGATGTCAAAGTTTATTAAAATTCTGAATTTCATATCCTGATGTCAAAGTTTATTAAAATTCTGAATTTCAAATCCTGATGTCAAAGTTTATCAAAATTCTATATTTCAAATCCTGATGTCAAAGTTTATTAAAATTTTAATTTCTAATCCTGATGCCAAAGTTTATTAAAATTCTGAATATCAAATCCTGATGCCAAAGTTTATTAAAATTTTAATTTCAAATCCTGATGCCAAAGTTTATTAAAGTTCTGAATTTCAAATCCTGATGTCAAAATTTATTAAAATTCTGAATTTCAAATCCTGATGTCAAAGTTTATTAGAATTCTGAATTTCAAATCCTGATGCCAAAGTTTATTAAAATTCTGAATTTCAAATCCTGATGTCAAAGTTTATTAAAATTTCAATTTCAAATCCTGATGCCAAAGTTTATTAAAATTCTGAATTTCAAATCCTGATGCCAAAGTTTATTAAAATTCTGAAATTCAAATCCTGATGACAAAGTTTATTAAAATTCTGAAATTCAAATCCTGATGCCAAAGTTTATTAAAATTTTAAATTCAAATCCTGATGCCAAAGTTCATTAAAATTCTGAATTTCAAATCCTTACGCCAAAGTTTATTAAATATCTGAATTTCAAATCCTGATGTCAAAGTTTATTAAAATTCTGAATTTCAAATCCTGATGCCAAAGTTTATTAAAATTTAAATTTCAAATCCTGATGTTAAAGTTTCTTAAAATTCTGAATTTCAAATCCTGATGTCAAAGTTTATTAAAATTTTAATTTCAAATCCTGATGCCAAAGTTTATTAAAATTCTGAATTTCAAATCCTGATGCCAAAGTTTATTAAAATTCTGAATTTCAAATCCTGATGTCAAAGTTTATTAAAATTTTAATTTCAAATCCTGATGCCAAAGTTTATTAAAATTCTGAATTTCAAATCCTGATGCCAAAGTTTATTAAAATTCTGGAATTCAAATCCTGATGCCAAAGTTTATAAAAATTTAAATTTCCAATTCTGATGAAAAGTTTATTAAAATTCTGAATTTCAAATCCTAATGCCAAAGATTATTAAAATTTCAATTTCAAATCCTGATGCCAAGGTTTATTAAATATCTGAATTTCAAATCCGTATGTCAAAGTTTATAAAAATTCTGAATTTCAAATCCTGATGTCAAAGTTTATAAAAATTCTGAATTACAAATCCTGATGTCAAAGTTTATTAAAATTCTGAATTTCAAATCCTGATGTCAAAGTTTATTAAAATTCTGAATTTCAAATTCTGATGAAAAGTTTATTAAAATTCTGAATTTCAAATCCTGATGCCAAAGTTTATTAAAATTCTGAATTTCAAATCCTGATGGCAAAGTTTATTAAAATTCTGAAATTCAAATCCTGATGCCAAAGTTTATTAAAATTCTGAAATTCAAATCCTGATGCCAAAGTTTATTAAAATTTTAAATTCAAATCCTGATGCCAAAGTTCATTAAAATTCTGAATTTCAAATCCTTATGCCAAAGTTTATTAAATATCTGAATTTCAAATCCTGATGTCAAAGTTTATTAAAATTCTGAATTTCAAATCCTGATGCCAAAGTTTATTAAAATTTAAATTTCAAATCCTGATGTCAAAGTTTCTTAAAATTCTGAATTTCAAATCCTGATGTCAAAGTTTATTAAAATTTTAATTTCAAATCCTGATGCCAAAGTTTATTAAAATTCTGAATTTCAAATCCTGATGCCAAAGTTTATTAAAATTCTGAATTTCAAATCCTGATGTCAAAGTTTATTAAAATTTTAATTTCAAATCCTGATGCCAAAGTTTATTAAAATTCTGAATTTCAAATCCTGATGCCAAAGTTTATTAAAATTCTGGAATTCAAATCCTGATGCCAAAGTTTATAAAAATTTAAATTTCAAATTCTGATGAAAAGTTTATTAAAATTCTGAATTTCAAATCCTAATGCCAAAGATTATTAAAATTTCAATTTCAAATCCTGATGCCAAGGTTTATTAAATATTTGAATTTCAAATCCGTATGTCAAAGTTTATAAAAATTCTGAATTTCAAATCCTGATGTCAAAGTTTATAAAAATTCTGAATTACAAATCCTGATGTCAAAGTTTATTAAAATTCTGAATTTCAAATCCTGATGTCAAAGTTTATTAAAATTCTGAATTTCAAATTCTGATGAAAAGTTTATTAAAATTCTGAATTTCAAATCCTGATGCCAAAGTTTATTAAAATTCTGAATTTCAAATCCTGATGCCAAAGTTTATTAAAATTCTGAAATTCAAATCCTGATGCCAAAGTTTATTAAAATTCTGAAATTCAAATCCTGATGCCAAAGTTTATTAAAATTTTAAATTCAAATCCTGATGTCAAAGTTTATTAAAATTCTGAATTTCAAATCCTGATGTCAAAGTTTATTAAAATTCTGAATAATCAAGGTGTCGCAAGTCAAATTCTGAATTCAAATATTAACTAGAAAGTTGTGTCCCAAAGTTTCAAATCCTGAACAATCAAATAAACAAGAACAAGAGATAGTAAAAGCCTGAGAGTTCACAATCAAAATTAAATTTTGTTGAAAATGTCAAATCCTGAAAAATCAAAATCTTGAAGACATGATATTCAAATGCAGAATTCAATCAAAAACACATTAATTTCAATTAAAATTAAATTGACAAAATAATATCGTTTTCGATCCGGTCTACAGAAAACCAAATTTGATAACAGATAAGAATTCGGTTGAGGTATGAAAAATTCAAATCAGATGAATTATGTTTATTAAAAAAATAAATGAAAATTTGTTTATAACTGCACCATGTTCACTTTGAATCGGAAGTTGATTAAAAACCACCGATTTGCGGCGAGTTTATATAAGCCCTACAAGTTTCCAATTCGGACTTAAGAAATTTTTAATCCTGAAAAGATGAAAAATAAAATGTCCATATAAGATTAATCATGTTAATGACCTATCGATATCGCTGAAGCCGAGCATCAGGAGTTCATGTGGAACATGGAGTTACCTTACGAAACGATGAGATCCTTTTCTCCCTTGTTCAGAAAATCGATTATTATACAAAACATTGATAAACCTGTTGTTATTTATTTAATACATTTTTTTGGTATTAATAGTTTTTTATTCCATCTTCCATATATTAAACATAATCATTTCATTAATATAAATACACACTTTAACAGAGAAAAATATACAAATTATAAATTCATCCATTTTTATCTAAAAGTAAATTAATAATATTCCATGATTGTCTTATGTTGTTTGCTATTTTGGGACTTAACATATATAAAGAGAACAGTTCTAATTTTCTGTAATCTTTGATTGATTGTAAAGCAGTTTTATAGTTTGGCCTGGTCTTTCTGAATTTACATAAGTATATGTGATTTTTGATGATCAGAAAACAGAGATTAATTATATGTTGGTTTGGATGATTTGTCAAACCAAGAATAAAATGTGTTATGTTTTTGTCAATAAATAAACCACAAATATTGTAAAGGTCATCTAAAAGACCAAACCAAACCGATCGACTGTAACTACATTCATAAAATAAGTGAATCAATGTTTCTTTTGTTTCAAAACAAAAAGTACACAGTTCTGTTTCTGAAAGTTTACACTTAACTAATCGATCATTTGTAAAAATTATATTATGATTGATCTTGAACTGCAAAGACTGCAACTTTGAGTCGCTGGTAATAATAAAAGGCGATTTATATATCTTTTTCCAGTTTTTTTCGTGGATTATAGTGTTAAGTTGTGTATGAAAAAAATCTTGTGTTTTAATAGGGTCCTTTTTAACAGATTTTAAGAACATGTTGTAAAATATTTTTGAAACTTTGTCTTTCCGTTTTAAATATTGTATATTAACATTTTTAATTTCTTTATCAAACAAATTATTTTTTAAGATATTTTTCCAGTGTTTTGGTATAGCATTTACTAGACCCGCGTAACTCACATGATTTATTGAACAGCCGTATTTTTCGTTGCACTCCCCGCAGTTCAAGAAAAATCCATGTTCGTCAATAATATCATTAATAAAATAAATGTCACAATCGACCATGTTCTTGAAAAATACCATTTTTTTATCAATTCTAATCTCGGGATTGTACCATAGAGGTTGGGAAATAATGTCATTCGGGGATGCAGTGAGGGATTGGTTTAATTTTGCCCAATTTTGAAAAACATCTATCCAAAAAGAATTGAATCCTGCACAACATTTTGATATGCCAATTTCCTGTAGGAAAAGTATTTTATCTCCTCCAATTTTTTCAAGCGTATCTAACAAAAGACATTTCCAAGATGAGTTATTCAGAGGGTCAATTAGTTTTTTAATCCATTTCATTTTAAGTGCTCGATAAAAAGATTGTATATGAGGCACCCGAAGTCCGCCATGTTCCAGGTCGTTATACATAATATTTCGTTTAAGTTTATCTACTTTGCCATTCCAGATGAAATAAAAAATGTGTGATTGTATTTCATCTGTTATTCTTTTAGGGGGATCTGGAAGTGCCATGAAAGTTTGAATCAATATTGGTAATGCGATTGTTTTCACCACTGTGACTTTTCCCATTAAGGACAAATTTCTATAAGACCAGTTTTTGAGAACGTTTTTGAAAGAGGTTACTTTTTCAGTGTAATTCTCGATATATATCGAGTCTGCTTGTAAATTATATTTTAGCCCTAGAAGTTTAAAAGATCCATTGTGATTCCATTTTAAACACTTTTTAGTTTGCAATTCCTCAATGCATCCCCTCCTGGCCCCAATCCACACAGCCTCGGTTTTTTCAAAGTTTGCTCTCAAACCAGAACAGTCGCCAAAATCTTCAATTATTTTAATAGCAGAGTTAAGAGATTCAGAGTCATCGTTCAGCATAAGGCTGGTATCATCTGCATACTGTCCTATAAGATATTCAGAATCGTTTATTGTGATGCCTTTTATTTTAGGGTCTTGTTTAATTGCTGCACTTAATAACATAATTTCGAGTATTTTTTGTTGAGCTTTTGGATTATTCTTATGGATATAATTAGTGGTGTCTGCCTGGTAATCAAGTGCAACATTTAAATCTCCACCTAAAATTATTGCGGTATTATTAAAAATACTAATATTATCCATAACTCGTTGATAAAATTGTGGTTGATCTGTGTTAGGGCCATATACTGCCGCAAGAGTAAATCTCTTATTATGAAATTCTACATTTAAAATTAGAAAGTTTCCATTTGGATCTTTGATTTCATCAATTACTTTGAATTGAAATGAATTATTAAACAAAATTGCAACTCCGCGACTGTTACTGGTATGAGAGCAAAACCTGACACACCCTCCCCATTCATTTTTCCAATAACTTTCTATATCTTTCGTTGAATGTGTATCAATAAGAAAAGTTATGTCATATTTTGTTCTGCATCTATTAAAAAAATCTCGTCTCTTTATTTTATCGGAAAAAAGTCCTCTACAATTTAAGCTACCTATTTTTAGACCTGTATTACGCATCATGATAAGGAATTAATAGTATTTTTGTAAAAAGGATGTAAAAATAAACTATTACTGTGAATGTAAGGAAAGGAAGATGTTTTTTTTTTAACTGTAATATTGGTCATCCTAATAACCCCCCTTGAAAACCTCGTCATTTACCCCCGGTGTAAGTTGAAAAAAGAGAAAAAACAAAAACAAAAAGAAAGAAAAAAAAAACCAAAAAAGCGGTAGGCTTCTAACGCTCATCAACAATAGTAAGTATCTGAGAAAATATAAGGTTAAAAAAATATATTTATATAAATAACCATATTACGTTAATACAATTACAAATAGCACATTCAATTCATACGCATAAAATAAAGCAATTGTGGTAACAAAGTAGTACCATTCATTTACAAATAAGTACAGTTATGATAATATATATATATATATATATATATATATATATATATATATATATACATATATATATATATATATATATATATATACACATATATATATATATATATATATATATATATATATATATATATATATATATATATATATATATATATATATACTTTGTTGGTGACAGAAATTGGTCCTTGATGGTTTTTACTTAAATTTTTCATCTCTGATACACATCAGTAATTTTCCGAAGTGATTCTCTCCTGTTGCCCATCTTCCGGTTCCCCAAAACTCATGTGGTAGAGGGTGCACGATTTTGTAATTCAATGTATCGCATAGGGCCTTGCGGAATTCTGGGACTTGTTCAAATTTTAAATTTAATATGTGTTTCATTACATCAAGTTTCTGTTTGTACCATTCATATGAGGATTTAGATAGAGGTAAGAATTTTGATAAATACTTTGCTTGTTTTGCTGTTTCTGCATATAAAATATCCTTGGCTAATTGGTTATAATTAAAGGAGGAGGCTTTTCGGAATTGATACATATGTTCTGCACTTTTGAATTTTACGCCGCTTTCAATTAGATTGCATGGATAAAAAATGGACATGATACAATCTTTCCCTTTTACATTTACGCTTTTAGAAGATGAATCTGAAGAAAGAAAAATAAAATAAAATAAATAAATAAGTAAATAAAAACCGTCAAGACCAAGTTCTGTCCAGGTGAGTCGGGTGTCATTATCGATCGCCAATATTGTATTGACCTTCCCTAATTTGCATATAAAAAATTGTGACCAGGAAGGTAGTTTACAACCAATGGCAATATTCACGAGTCTAAAATACACATGGCTTGGCCAACAAAACACGTGATGGCGCACATCTGTTAATAATCATGTTGTCATTTGACCTCGAACCACCTTACATTATCGATCAGCATTTTTGTTGACCTTCTCAAACAGCCCATGTACACTGTAGTATCATTATAATCTGACCTTCCTTATTAGAATAATTCCCGACATGCAATTGAATAACAAGATTTGTCATTATCTGTATTATTATAATTATTTTATAGTAGTAAGTTGACATTGCATTCAGTGGAATTATATAAGAAAGGGAAAGCTAGATAAGTTACTCAAATTAAATGTTTATCTTCATTTTTTATCAATATACAAAATCTAAAGAAAGATAATGAGAAACCAGGTCACATTCGAGGTCAAATATTAGAACATCCACGTGCCTCAAACACTAGTAGAAAAACCACTCATCTGTAAGACACAATGTATACAGAATATTACAATTAAAGTAAATGTCTATGTATCAACAAGTCTATAGATAATATGATTACAGAATATGTGAATTATTTCAGTTCTGTAAATAAATAACCCTATAGTGAAAAAACATATTTAATTCATAAGTCCGATGTTGTGTTTGTTTATTTGCGTGTAACAAGTTTAACAAACGGGTATTGTTTAATATAAATTAGTTTAGATTTCCTCCTTTCTTCTGGAGATAACTGTGCTCTTTCCTGAAGGAGTTGAGATCTAAGCTTACTCGTTTCTGGTGCAAGGTCGGGAGTGATGCTGACACCAGTGCCAGGCCTTAGTTTCATGGCTTTCTGAAGGACTTCATCTCTGTCAATGAGGCTGTTAAAACGTACTATTATATTACGTTTGGATTCGTCACCACTGGGTAGTCTATGGGCAGCCTGAAGAATAATAGTGTTCGCAGTTGTTTCGGGGATGCTTAATTTGTCTCTGAAAAAGTTCCTGACTGTACTTTCAGTGACCCTTGCATTTTCCTTTAGGACCCCCGGGATGCCCCTTATTATCAAATTCCACTTTCTGCCCCAGTTCTCTAACTTGAGCCTTTCTATTCTCTCACCTTGAATTTTCTCTTCAAGCTTGACAATAGTTTCTTCCTGCAGTGTTCTTATCGCACTCTCTGTAAAATTCCTATACGTTTCAAGATTTGTGACTCTCTCATCTAATTGATTCACCTGCGTTTGCACTGAAGCTATGCTATTTTCCAACTTCATATAAATCATAGCAAAACAGCTACTCATTTCCTTACCCTCAAAAATTTTTTCACACTTATTTAGATCAGGGTCCGTATTCTGAACCTCCATGTTCTCCGTTGAACTCATATCACAGACCAGATGTAAACAACAGGTATATGACAATAATATAAACAATGGGCGTTGGTCTATATGGCGGGAAGATCTAAAGAAATTTTAACTGGCTCAAAAAACCTCCAGAATAATTATTTTTGTTTGCTTCTTCAAAATTTGAGTTCACTATTCAAATATATATTAAATGACTCACATGAATTTGTTGGTTTCAAGTCCTTATATGATTTTTAGAAAAAAAATTCGAGCTCCGAAGCCAGGTGTCTGTCCTACATAATGACCGGAAGTCGACCTACATTTATTTAATACATTAATTTGTTTACATACATATCTTCACGTTGTATCTCTCTGTTTACAAAAAAAAAAAAAAAAAAAAAAAAAAAACGTTGTCGTTGGTTGATTTCTCATAAATCTCGCGCGCCTTCTGAAGAATTGACCAATCAGAAACGAGAATTCCCGCATGCCTTCTATTTTTAACTCAGACTGTGACCCGTTCGTAAATGAGATATAGGAAACCCCGCATGCAATGATCGATTGACCTATATATCAAGAGGAGGAATTCCCATTGACAAGGGCGAAAAAACGATTAATCCGGAGGTAAAAAATTACAATCGGGAATGATTCTCCATGAAAATATTAAAAAAACTTTCTTTCTTTCGTTTCTGCGTTATTTAGGTAATTTTTTATTCAAAATATCCGAACTATACACGCGTATGGATACCGCCATAATCTGCATAATTTACTACTTGTTCATACTGACGAAACCTCATCACTTGTTTTCCACATCCGATCCCACTCCTTATATGGATTTTGGGCGAAAACTCGGAATTTCATTGGTTTTCAAAGCGAAAATTGAGAAGCGCCAATTATGAAAAAACCCAACAATTGCTATAAGCACTCAGCTCAATAGAGCTGATGCTTAAAAAATACTTATTTTACCTCTTGCATGCTTACGATTTTTTTTCGGCAAGAATATATATAATACACACAAAGCTGGAGGGAGGCACCGTGTGTCGGCATCAAAATCATCAAAATAAGTTCGCCATGAAATACAAAACACTGTAGCGTTCTCTTTCGATTCCCCTATTCATTTCTCACTACATCACTAATTTGGGTTACCTGCCCTTATTCATTATCGATCTACAGACGAGAGAGAGATAGCTGAACTCTGTAACGGACTTTAAAACGGGTTAATTAAGCGTTCAGGCGTGTGACAGCTACGTTCGAGAAAGCTTTGCTTTTGCAAATATTAAGAATGATTACCGAAATACATGTAAAATGCAAATTCAATAATTATTTTTGCAACTGCTAGCATTATATATATCTATTTATCCGCGTTATTTCTCACCTTAAGGCTTCGTCTATGTAGTTAATATCGATGCCATTTAATAGTTTGTCAGTAATACTTTTGTCTTCTAGCCTTGTTAATGATTTATACGTCTGATACTTTTCATCTTTTGATGCTAAATCACGTGCCAAATGCGAAAAATAGCCAATCAGAACTCCTATTATGAATGCCAAACAAGCCACTAAGCAGCCGATAGCGATATAAGTCCGTTTCCTTGACGCCATTTTTATATTTTGTAAATGGAATATACAGAAGCGGTAAAAACAAAAAAACAACACATTTATCTTAGTATTGTGTCTTGAACATCGCTTACATATTTATATCACTGTAACTATTGGTATATACAGAAATAAGTAACTAAAGTATGTGCGGATGTTGTAGAGGGGTTCTCAAAGGGGATCAGTTATATATATAACCGAGTATATTAAAGTAAGAGAAATGTATAGAGGCCAATAAAGTTGTAACTTCAGTAGCATTTACAGTTACATTTGTAACAGTAGCAGGTATTGATATGTTTTTATTTTAAATTCACTTTAAAAAAGACGATATCATACTGCAGTTTGGTCAGTTTAATAAATAGAAGCTACATGACTAAACTGGACCTTAAATTGAACACTAATTAATCCATTTTTATGTTGATATTTAAATATTTATTGACATGAATATTCATCTCCTAAAATTAAAATATTTCGAAGACGATTTGTTTTGTCTTGTTTTCTTATTTTGCATAATCACTGCAAGAACAATACTCCTTGGAGTATGCAATCATATCAATGGCATTAGGCAATCATTTTGAGCCATATGTCCGCAACAAGCCACTCGTAGAATACCGTTCCCGTAACGATTACGGTAACGTTATTATATATATTATATAATTTGGTGCAGTCTCTGTTTGATACCTTCAGTAGTTAATATAGTTTTCACATTTTTGTCATTAACTTTTGTCTTTTTAAATCAACACAGACCAAAATACACGGTTAACAATTAGATATGCAAGTTTTATTTACATAAATCTGACACAATGTATAACTAAACATGATCGTACAAGTCGAGTATTTGGTATTTGGCATGCAAAATGGTTTTAACTTTCAGCGATCTGATTTAGATATGCTTATAAGCGCACACAATGAAAATTTTATTTACAGAGTCGAAAAACACCTCTAACATCTTTGTCCTGGTAATCGTAACCATTGACCTTAAGACCTAAATATGGTACGCAACACATCATCTTATGATGTATCACATTTGTGCCAAGTTTGATCACAATATTTCGATAGATATGATGTGTTAGCTATTACATAGAAACGACTACATACCTGACAGACAGACGAACTTGTTATTTTTATCTTAATTTTTTTTTTTTTTTGGGGGGGGGGAGAGTTGATGAAACAGAAAGTTCATCTCATCAAATCTTATTTCGAAAATTTTCCAGTACAGAATTGAATGTACATGTACCTATGTGTTTAATATCTTCGTAGTCGTGTACACCTAAGCCGGATACTTTAAACTTGTACTATAAACCAGTGTAAAAACCATTTAACATCCTAAGTATTTTACTACCAATAAATAACTACAGTGTTAACTACCAAGCATCAACATAATGATTAATTATAGACGGAAAAGAAAACACAATCATCAACTTCTTATATAACACAATGACATGATGATTGTCTACGATAATACAGATTTGTAAGATTGATTCCCGGAGTCAAGAATAATATAAATGATTATAGTATAAAATGACGCCAATAAAAATTATCTTTTTATCCAACGCCAATGGCCTGGATTTTAAAATTGTGAGAGATATATTACATCCGAGAATTTACTTAAAACTCAAGTATACAAAGTACAAGTATACAAAGTATCTTTAGCGCACTAATAGATCACAGAGCCTTTTGCCACATACAGTACAGGCCTGTCGAAAGTTAAACACTTTAGTGCTGAATTAGTGCCGACTCGGCAGCTCGTCTCGGCCCCTCGGCAGTTATGTCTCGGCCAATAGTAATCAACAGCTCGGCACCTTTTCGGCAGCTACTGTTCATCGCTCGGCTGTTTTTCGGCCACTTTTCGGCTGCTCGGCACTTTTTCGGCTACTCGTCACCTTTTCGGCCGCTCGGCTCCTCGGCACTTTTTCGGCCCCTCGACCAGTTCAGTAAACATGCCTGCAGTAACGCGTATATCGCAATATTTTAGAGAGAAAATTGTGATATTATCTAACTTTGGAGTAAGTCAAAGAGAGATCAGTCGGAAAATTAGTAGAGAAGATAATATTTATATATCAACAGTGTCGGTGAACAAGTTTCTGCAGCGTTTTAGACGACTTTTTTTCTAAATCAAAAGTTTGATGACAGGGGTTGGAGTCTGGCCGATCTTCATTAAATTTGCGCCATTCTCGTTCTCTCCATGACCTCATGGTAGAAAAAAAGTAAAATTCCATTTCTTAAGTGTAGAGTAATCGCTGTACATAAGATTTTACATAAGCTAAGACAATAACATGATTTTTCTTGTTTCAAACCCGGCATTGCTCATAGACTGAATTGAGGTTGCATGTAAAGAACGCAGTGTACCGTTGAGAACATTTGGCTTGTTTACTAACATCTTGTAAAAATTTACAAAAAGCAACTTTTCCAAGTATTTTTAAGTTTTATTTCATTTATTTTGAGTCATTTAAACTCGATACTTACCGAGCTGCGTTTTTAAACAAAACCACGTCGTTAATGTTATTTTAGCTCTTATCTTTTTACGTCACGCGTATTAATTCACATCATTCAGGACTACTTGCACGAGTCTTATTCATCGATAATGAATAATACTCGTTGAAATGTATTCATCATACGCGAAATACTCGCGATTGTAAATATTCCTAAGTATTTAAATTAGTTAATAACAAAAGTAGACAACTTTTTATTTTTAGTTAATGCAAATTTACTCCACGCACTGCATTTGAATACTTATTTTACCAAATAGGCATGGCAAAACTTGAGAATCTATTCTTAATTATTTAACAAAGTATTGTATTTGACATTGTATATAAAACTCTGGTTTTCTACATCATTTTAGAACCTATTCCTGTGATATAAATGAATGAATCTTGACCTTGACCTCCACTCTAATAAAACAAAATAGACGTTCT
The DNA here is from genome assembly GCA_029721355.1 of Tegillarca granosa. Classification (NCBI taxonomy): domain Eukaryota; kingdom Metazoa; phylum Mollusca; class Bivalvia; order Arcoida; family Arcidae; genus Tegillarca; species Tegillarca granosa. The sequence continues at coordinate 44,814,832 of CM056601.1, read as the reverse complement.
AAAATATAATGACAAGTACATAGCTCCATGGACAACATTTAGTTGTAATAGACATATAGCCATCAGAAACCACACTTATTCCATCGTAATAATTACAACACCTGTATAAAAACTAGTTAAATAGAGTCTCAATTTATAGTCACCATTGGAAAAATGTCCCGACCCACGTCATAGACGGCTAAACAAAATACAAAGATGTTTAAAAAAATCAATTTTAAACCTTTTTTAAAAAAAATTGATCTCTCCGCGATTGTAAAAAAATAATTCATACTTCAACAAGCAAATTCATAGAATTTTTGTCCCCCGCTTTCAAATAATTAAATTAGTGTAATTGAAATGATATATGAGGGGTTTTATAGACAGTCATAGCATAAAATGCAAAGAGGGAAATGATAGTATATCGTTTGTTTGTATACTTTGTATATTTGTACTTTGTATACTTGTACTTTGTATACTTGTAGTTTGTAAACTTGTACTTTGTATACTTGTACTTTATATATTTGTACTTTATATATTTGTACTTTGTATACTTGTACTTTGCATATTTGTACTTTGCATACTTGTACTTTGTATACTTGTACTTTGTATACTTGTTCTTTGTATATTTGTACTCTGTATATTTGTACTTTGTATACTTGTACTTTGTATATTTGTACTTTATATATTTGTACTTTGTATACTTGTACTTTGCATATTTGTACTTTGCATACTTGTACTTTGTATACTTGTACTTTGTATACTTGTTCTTTGTATATTTGTACTCTGTATATTTGTACTTTGTATACTTGTACTTTGTATATTTGTACTTTGTATATTTGCACTTTGTATACTTGTACTTTTGTATACTTGTACTTTTGTATACTTGTACTTGGTATATTTGTGCTTTGTATACTTGTACTTTGTATACTTGTACTTTGTATACTTGTACTTGGTATATTTGTACTTTGTATATTTGCACTTTGTATACTTGTACTTTGTATATTTGTACTTTGTTTACTTGTACTTTGTATATTTGTACTTTGTATACTTGTACTTTGTATATTTGTACTTTGTTTACTTGTACTTTGTATACTTGTACTTTGTATACTTGTACTTGGTATATTTGTACTTTGTATATTTGTACTTGGTATATTTGTACTTTGTATATTTGTGCTTTGTGTATTTTTACTTTGTATATTTGTAGTTTGTATACTTGTACTTTGTATGCTTGTACTTTGTATATTTGTACTTTGTATAATTGTACTTTGTATACTTGTACTTGGTATATTTGTACTTTGTATATTTGCACTTTGTATACTTGTACTTTGTATATATGTACTTTGAATATTTGTACTTTGTTTACTTGTACTTTGTATATTTGTACTTTGTATACTTGTACTTTGTATATTTGTACTTAGTATACTTGTACTTTGTATACTTGTTCTTTGTATACTTGTACTTGGTATATTTGTACTTTGTATATTTGTACTTGGTATATTTGTACTTTGTATATTTGTGCTTTGTATATTTGTACTTTGTATATTTGTAATTTGTATACTTGTACTTTGTATACTTGTACTTTGTATATTTGGACTTTGAATATTTGTACTTTGTATATTTGTACTTTGTATATTTGTACTTCGTATACTTGTACTTTGTATATTTGTACTTGGTATATTAATTTTGTAATTTGTAAACTTTGTATACTTGTACGTTGTATACTTGTACTTTGTATATTTGTACTTTGTATATTTGTACTTTGTATATTAATTTTGTAATTTGTATACTTGTACTCTGTATATTTGTACTTTGTATACTTGTACTTTGTATATTTGTACTTTGTATACTTATACTTTGTATATTTGTACTTTGTATACTTGTACTTTTGTATATTTGTACTTTGTATACTTGTACTTTTGTATACTTGTACTTTGTATATTTGTACTTTGTATACTTGTACTTTGTATATTTGTACTTTGTATACTTGTACTTTGTATATTTGCACTTTGTGTACTTGTACTTGGTATATTTGTACTTTGTATACTTGTACTTTGTATATTTGCACTTTGTATACTTGTACTTGGTATATTTGTACTTTGTATACTTGTACTTTGTATATTTGCACTTTGTATACTTGTACTTTGTATATTTGTACTTTGTATACTTGTACTTTGTATATTTGTACTTTGTATATTTGTACTTGGTATATTTGTACTTTGTATATTTGTGCTTTGTGTATTTTTACTTTGTATATTTGTAGTTTGTATACTTGTACTTTGTATGCTTGTACTTTGTATATTTGTACTTTGTATAATTGTACTTTGTATACTTGTACTTGGTATATTTGTACTTTGTATATTTGCACTTTGTATACTTGTACTTTGTATATTTGTACTTTGAATATTTGTACTTTGTTTACTTGTACTTTGTATATTTGTACTTTGTATACTTGTACTTTGTATATTTGTACTTAGTATACTTGTACTTTGTATACTTGTTCTTTGTATACTTGTACTTGGTATATTTGTACTTTGTATATTTGTACTTGGTATATTTGTGCTTTGTATATTTGTGCTTTGTGTAGTTGTACTTTGTATATTTGTAATTTGTATACTTGTACTTTGTATACTTGTACTTTGTATATTTGGACTTTGAATATTTGTACTTTGTATATTTGTACTTTGTATATTTGTACTTCGTATACTTGTACTTTGTATATTTGTACTTGGTATATTAATTTTGTAATTTGTAAACTTTGTATACTTGTACGTTGTATACTTGTACTTTGTATATTTGTACTTTGTATATTTGTACTTTGTATATTAATTTTGTAATTTGTATACTTGTACTCTGTATATGTTTACTTTGTATACTTGTACTTTGTATATTTGCACTTTGTTTACTTGTACTTTGTATATTTGTACTTTGTATACTTCTACTTTGTATACTTGTTCTTTGTATATTTGTACTTTGTATACTTATACTTTGTATATTTGTACTTTGTATACTTGTACTTTTGTATACTTGTACTTTGTATATTTGTACTTTGTATACTTGTACTTTGTATATTTGTACTTTGTATACTTGTACTTTGTATATTTGCACTTTGTATACTTGTACGTTGTATATTTGTACTTTGTATACTTGTACTTTGTATATTTGCACTTTGTATACTTGTACTTTGTATATTTGTACTTTGTATACTTGTACTTTGTATATTTGTACTTTGTATACTTATACTTTGTATATTTGTACTTTGTATATTTGTACTTTGTATACTTGTACTTTATTTGTACTCTGTATATTTGTACTTTTGTATATTTGTACTTTGTATATTTGTACTTTGTATACTTATACTTTGTATATTTGTACTTTGTATATTTGTACTTTGTATATTTGTACTTTGTATACTTGTACTTTGTATATTTGAACTCTGTATATTTGTACTTTTGTATATTTGTACTTTGTATATTTGTACTTTGTATACTTGTACTTACTTTAAGTCTGTCAAACAAATAGTCAGTGACCAATACTTACAGAAATTGATAAGTGATTGTAAAACATTATCTAAAGGTTTTTTTAAATTATATGTGCTAATTTTGAATTTTCTTATTTTCTTATGTACATTTTCTCTTATTTGCAATGTGAGAATGGAAGAATTTTGAACTTTTAACATTCGATCACACACATATATTAAACGTAAATTTAAAGTTTCAAAATACTGGTCTCGTCGAAATATAAAGGGAGAGAACTCTTGTAAATTCGAATTTGATCCATCAGTATATTTGTTGCATGTAGATTTCGGAAATAATAACAATTAGCTGATTGAGATGAACGCGAGCTTTCAGTGAAAGCAAGATGAAATGTTGTATGAGCACAAATACTATATATTATAAATATGGGCGACAGTATGTACATAAAATGACTGTACATATTGTCGCCCATCGGTACATATTGTCGCCGGTGACAAAATGAACCGAGTTGAGCCGTTTGTTTTTTCCTGCAGAATGGGCGACATCACATATCGGCAAATTTTGATTGATTTTTTACTTTTTAGGAGAAGAAAAATGGAACGAACACATAAAGGAGCTCTTAAATACCTATCAATGCCTCGATGGTATGAAGTAAGAGTGTCTGGTTCATATTCAGTTCCGTCAGGTTTTCTTATAGATAATAAAAAAGAACCAATATGATTGTCAAGTTCAACGGCACTCAGATTTTCAGGTTTTCGATTTTCATTTCTTTTGCGCAAAAAATTAGTGAAAGTTTTCATTACACTGTTTGTTTCCTTACTGTGTTGGGATTCTTCATTTCCGATAAAAAATTTGCCTATTCATTCTCACTGATACTGACGAAAACGGGTTTTGGAGGAAGTTTTACATTTTTGTTCATTTCGGTATCATTGCCAACACTGGTTTTGATTTCAGTTTCGTTTGGCAAATCATTTTTCCAACCCCAGTATTGTATTTTTACTGCATTATCTAACAATGGATTTTGCGGTCCGCTTTGAGATTCCTCGTCAGTAATTTCATTTTGCTCTATAATATTCTCTACTTCTGAACAGTTCATAAAATTTTCAAGGTCTATGTCATTTGCGAAATCTGTTTCTTCTAATTCTTTCAAAATCGTGTCTCCCAGATCAAATTGAGGTTCCATTTTTCATATTATTATATTTTTTCACTTTTTGGAGGAAACCATGGCGCCTGTAAAATGCTGAAATGCTGAAAAAGCAGACGGCACGGCAGCGTTGTTTAATCGCGATTTAAATTTGCAATTACCTGTATTTAGAAACGTAAATTATTTTATTTTTAATAAAATATTGACAGTTTTATTTTATTATTATTTTTGTTTTCATATTTTGACAATTTCTCGGAAATACGAGAAACATAGTTTTAGGGAAATCCTCAAGGAAATTTACAACCTATTTTTAAACAGTATATTCCAATGACGTCATGACCAGCTTAAGAAAGAAGTTCCTCCTGAAAACGTCAAAGTGCACGAGACCTTGTATCAGGCATATGCCTGATACAAAATGTTGTATCAGACATCTTGTATCAGAGTAAGAAAATCTTACTTTTAAATGAAATACATTTCGATTGTAAGATAACATTGTTTACAATGCTGGTGAGTTTTATTATTATTATTATTATTATTGAATGTACAATTAGAGACATATCGTCACTATAGTTCATAAGCAATTACTAAACAAAACTTAGATATCAAGATAATATTTAATGTTATATGAATGATTAACAGCTGGTGAAAGCTAATAATAAAGCATTTGCGAATTGCAAAAAGGTAAAATGTTCAGATAGTTAAACTCTAGACAGGCAGACTATCAGTCCTAATGGTCAAGTTATGGAGGTAACATTTTTAAGGATAATTCTTCTTGAAAAGTCAGATAAAATGCGTTGTAAATTAAGATTTTATTTATTGAAATATTTGGGTGTTTATCGCAGATCAAAAAGCTACTACTACTACGTAATGTTTCAATATAATTATGTTTAGTATATTTATCTGCAGTACAAAGCAGGAGGGTCAGTACAACAATGGTTCTGTTCTCTAATTGCCATGTTGTTACATAATTTATTTTACTTTGTAATGCTATAGCATTTTTTTTTTGCTTTGCAATAATGTATTATTATTATTATTATTATTATTATTATTAATGATGAACTCGAATTGAAGGTAATTTACAATACATATTTTTGTATCATATACATTTGATGCGACAAAAGTTGAGTTGAGTAATGATGTTTTACGTCCCAGTCAAGAATGTTTGTTATCGAAAAGTCGGTTCTGAGATGGTTCCGGAAACCGGAGTGTTCGGAGAAAACTTTCCTACACTAGGATCTGTCCAAGTGAGATTCGAGCCTAGACGGTGAGAGGTACTGTAATCTGTAGACGAGCTTTTAATTTAGACTTCTCTGAAACCAAGATTCTAAGGAGAGGGTGGAGAGGATAATGATGTTTACACACAAGTCAAGTTTCTTTTGTCTTTGATGGAGAAAATCTGAAGAGCGAGGAGAAAACCATCATCCAACAGTATGCAAATAACGCACTGTAATCAAAGCATCGATGCCCTTATAATAACCACGCGCCCATCGACACAACCTGTTATTGGAGTAATTAATTCTTATATTTAAAGCATTGTATTCATTTATTTGAAGTGTACAAGGATTAAATATATTTTAGTTGAAAAGTACATAAAGATATTCCTTAAACTATTAAAGATCATTACAAGGATATTTATATGACATTTGTTTTTAGTAGACTGATTTGTAAAATTATATTTTAATGATAATGTTATTTATTGATAAATTCAAAAGAAAATAAATAAAATACTGAAATGTTTGTTTTTTTCTTTGCTTAACTTTCATCGAGATATAGAGAGAGAGCAATAAAATGATGCTAGTTTCACTCACTGAAAGAGTCATATTTCCATGACATCAATGTCAAAAACATTTTCTGAAACACCATTTGTGGTGATAGTATCAATGTAGTTGCCGGCGACAATATGTGCCGATATGTGATGTACATATTATCGCCCATTCTGCAAGAAAAAATAAAAGCATCATCTCGGTACATATTGCCACCGGCGTCAATATGTACCGATAGGCGACAATATGTACCGATAGGCGACAATATGTACCGTCATACACGTTCTTCGTGGCTGTTGCGTCTACTGGACTCCTCCTGATTTGCATGTTATAGAAGCGAATTTTTGAGTCGTAAAATCAATTAATCATTAATTCCAAATAATTTACAAAAATATAACAATTGAAACCAATTATTCAGTTTTACTTGCAAAGTTTCGCATTCATATTGACAATGAACATCATTTTAAACAGTTCAATTGTTACATGAGTACGATCAGTTAAGAATAATCTAACTTGGGCATTATTCTTTTAAATAATGTAATATTTGTGTTAGTTTAAACAGTTTTGTGGTAATATCAAGGTTATAACTAACGTGTCAAAATTGTACTGGTATACACATTAGTAACTATACGTATCAATATAATAATTTTTGTTGAAGATTAAATACGAAGTTGATATGGCATCTTTAACGGGAGTATGTTATATTTTGTTTAACGGGAGTATGTTGTATTTTGAACAAGATAAAATTTTAAATATGTTGATATTACGCCTGTATACTAAAGTTCACAATTCAATTTTCCCTCATTTGACGTTTCTTGTTTACGTGTGTGTGTGTGTGTGTGTGTGTGTGTGTGTGTGTGTGTGCGTGCGTGTGCGATGCCGTGATGTGTTCAATAGAATATTTTGCATTACTCTAGAACAAAAAAAAAAAAAAAAAAAAAAAAAAAAAAAAAAAAAAAAAAAAAAAAACTATTTATCACAAATTTGGTATTTACAAGTAGTCTAGTCTAAAGCTCGAATTGACTTTTAAACAAATCGGTATGTACATTTAACCCCGCCCAAACGCCGGGTTGATCTCAACCCGCCATTTGAACGAGATTAAAAACCAATATAGACTTCACATACTTCACATTCAGGTCGAGTTGATCTAAGGCATTTGTAGTAGATGGTCAAGATATAATTAACAAAATATGCAATAAAAATACAGTTAACATGATGATATTGGTTCGTGCGAAATAGTGTTTTCCCAACCTATTACAAGTTATTGCACGCATCAGGTTTACATTCGACTAAACGTTGGTCAAAATTGATAAAAAAAGTATGTTATTGCTTGTCAATATCCTTTAAGGATTAGTTTAAGAGTATTAAAACTGTACATATAAAATCATTTAACAGATTTATGTCCAACTTGAACGGCTACATTCACTGATTAATACTGGATCGCAGAAGTTGTAACTGTAGAATAAATTTAGTTGAAGTTCCAGAATAACCGACTACTGATAAACATCTCTAATCAAACCGGGCATAAGAAGCCAGTAGTATTAAAATTGTATTATTAACAATAGCTCTGCTTCATCAAACACCTTACAGAACATTCTTTGAGCACGTAATAACTTTCGCGTAAGCACGCTATACCTTTTAATAAGCACGTAATAACTTTTGCGTAAGCACGCTTTACCTTTAAGTAAGCACGTAATAACTTTTGCGTAAGCACGCTATACCTTTAAGTAAGCACGTAATAACTTTTGCGTAAGCACGCTATACCTTTCAGTAAGCACGTAATAACTTTTGCGTAAGCACGCTATACCTTTAAGTAAGCACGCTATACCTTTAAGTAAGCACGCTATACCTTTCAGTAAGCACGCTTTACCTTTAAGTAAGCACACTATACCTTTAAGTAAGCACGCAATGTTTGAGCATAAGATATAAAAATATTTTAGGTGTCATCTATATGCACGCAAAAAAAATAAATATATATTTTCAGATTTACACTTTTTAACCAAGCTATTTTTTTAAAAATAATTTTTTATATTTTAACAACCATGATTGGTTGAATTTATTTTTTTAATGAACAAGCCACGCCCTCAAAGAGTATTGGGTAGTGTTTTATATAGAATGTGGTTAAGGAGAATTTTTTAACTGTTGTATAATAGTCTTAACAATTTCATAATTTATTGCATTTATTTATTATTTTTATGTGTCCCATAAGCAGTGTGTGGCTGGGTGTCAATATGATATGTATTATTATGAGTGTATATTCATTTCTTTTTATTTAAAAGGGTACAATATAACATATTCGATTAAAGCTGCATAAAGTTTTCCAAAGAAAAAAAAAATAAAACGGTGCTAATCTAATAAATGATGTTCCTAATGAACAATGTTACATTTGGTTCAACGATAAAAGCTCGAATAAATACAGAAATTACAGTATTTACCAAGCGAGTTGCAGCATTTCGGATCTAATATTAGAACATGGTTACGTCATCAAAACCCGGGTCATTTAAACACAACTTTCAAAATGTTGAAATACGATAAATTAAACACAGAACTTAGTTGAATTTGTCATTTGTGACTTAGTAAGGGATACATAACACCATTTCAAATACATCTGGATATTAATGAAGGACAATTAATGCAATCTGTCATGTTTCACTTTCGATTCTAGGTTTTTCCTTGCATCCGTGCGCATGCTCCAAGCTCATAATTACCATCGTAGAACACTGACCAACCGGTCAGAGGATTCCGTTTATTTACAGCTAAAAGAAATGAAATGTTAGAAAATGAATATCACGGATCGTGGTTAGAAGAAATCTACTTTTTTTAAAATATATTTTTAGAAAATCAAAAAAAATTCAGAAATTTGGTAAACTTAATGCAGCTTTAAATGTTTTAGTAAAAGTAGTATTCAAAGTAGTGATTTATTTAAATTACCATTATTATTATTATTATTGTTATTATTCTTCTTCTTATTATTATTATTATCATCATCATCATCATCATTATCATCATCATCATCCTAATTATTATCATCTTTATCATCTTTATTATTATTATTATTATTATTATTATTATTATTATTAACAAGTTTTCAATATATCTAAATGGCTATAATTAAATTCGTTTTAGTTTTTAAAATTATTAATCCATGTCTAAAATTCATTTTCTGTACCATGTAAATAAGTCTACATATGTACAATTCTCTACCCAGTTAACACATAATATCAAATATTGTACAGTACACATTTATTTTCTATAAGTAAATATTAAACCTTTCTCTTATAAATAGCCAAACTGACACGATGACGCACTACAAATTTTCTCATCTTTGTATTAAAATATAATATGTCTTTTTTTCAACATGTACCACTCAATATTTATCTACATTTTGTATACAGATTAATATTTCTATTAAAGATCATATGGGGGAGAAATTAATTATTTTTTTATTATGTATAAATAATCTCCCAAAGATTTATTTTATTTTAAAATAAACAACACACATACACGACAATTATGTTAAATAATAATCAAAAAATTAATATTGAAATCGGGAAAACACGATGTCAGACTTCTGATGTCGTTGCTTCATTAGAAGGATTAAAATATTTAAGAAATGCAAAATGCTACTTTAAAACGTATCATTTCATAAAAAAGGAAAAAGTAGCTATTGACACTCATGATAATTATATCGATGCTATTATACTGTTATTGGTTAAATTTTCGAAAACTCAACTGCTTTATTTTATTTCATTATTAATAACCAATTTTCCGTTAATATTGTATTTTGTTATTAGAACGTATTCCAGATTTACTAATGTTTACAAGCTTATTTTTTACATCAAGTAGGTAACCAATAGAGTAACTGTCATGTGATGATTTTGAATGCATTATTTTACTAGAAATTCAAAATCAGCACATGACACAACATTAAACAGTGATTTCCATGTAATTGTTATTTGTCATTACATCTAATAAGATATTTTATACGTATGTAACAGAAGTTATGTGCAGAATTTTGATTTCTTTACAAAAATAAATATTCAGAATCTTTCAAATGACATAATTTTCAATTTTTTGGTAAAATATTAAAATTACAAATTCTGCACATGACAAAATACCACAGATACCCGCGTTGTATTATTAAAATTAAAAATTAAAAAAGTTTAAAATATTAACCCTAGCCTGTTCAAAGAACGTCAACCTTATTTCTTTATATAGAGGACAGTTTACTAACACATGAACTTCATCTTCAACACGATTTAGACAATGGAAGCATACTCGTTCATTTCTCGCTAACTGTATATATCTTCCGGTTTCAATTCGTAGTGGCGCTGTTCCAGTTCTAAATTTTGCTAGTGATCTACGGTGTTTTCGCGACAATATCCTTGTTACGTAATCCTCCACCATATATTCAGTTTTGAAACAGATATACAATGCAAGTTTATTCTCTCCATTTCCACGTTTACTTTCCGAGTGATTAAAAGTCCGATGCCACTTTTCTTTGTACTGCATAAACATTGTATCCGATACATGGTTCCAAATCTGGCGTTTATTTGTAGGAGTTGAAATGTCATTTATATTCGATTCTGGGTACACCCTACGTGACCCTAGTTATATGTGATGTTACTCTATAGGCCCAATTTTTACAGTTTTTATTGGACAAACTATGTGACCATCTAAAAACCATTTTATTTAATCGAGAGTCCTCCATACATGTAAGACGACCCCACTGTCCGATAACGTGTTTCCATTGTTTCACGGAAGCTGGTATCCATCCGATATCGCCATTTACGACTGCATTTTGGGCATATTTACCAACACCCAAGAAATATCTAGCTGCCCTGTTCTGAACCGAGTTGATACATGAATAATCTGCAGATCCCCATATAGCCGCGCCATAACCTATTACTGGCCATACTATCGCATCATATAGCTTTGTGTACACATTATACGGTAAACCTCCAAAAGAGTTAGATTGAGCTATTATTAGGCCCAAAGCACGATTCGTCGAATTTGCCACACTTTTAACAGTTACTGTGTAATCTAAGTGTTCCGTAATGACAAGTCCGAGATATGCATACTTCGACGTATTCTAATAAATGATTCCCGCAGACAAACGAAAACATAGATTTTTTCACTGATGGGTTACGGAAATGCATTATTTTGGATTTGTCTATGCTAATGGTCATCCGATTGGCTACACACCAACTTGATAGTTCATTTAGCAAAAACTGTAAATCTTGCTCGTTTTCTGTTAAAATCACTAAATCATCCGCATACAATAAAAGACTTACATTTTCATCACCAACTGAAACACCTTTGTTAAAGCTATTTAACTGTATTACTTAATCGTTTATATAAATATTAAAAAGAAGAGGTGATAATAGACAACCTTGTTTAACATCAGAATTAACCTCGAACCACTCCGTCAAATACCCGTTTACTCTAACACTGCACTTAACGTGTGTTTTCGAAAACCATTTTGGTTCTCTACTAAGACGTTATTCTCCTCTGCCCAGTGCGTTAGGCGTTTATTTAAAATGTACGTATAAAGTTTGTAAATCGATGGCACAAGTGTTATACCACGGTAACCTAACGGATCATGGCTGTCTGTACTTCCCGGTTTAGGAATTGGGTTGACGATTCCTTTAGACCACGTTGACGGTACAATCCCGTTTATAAAACACATGTTAAAGAGCTTGTGTAGATAAAGTAAAATATTGTGTTTTGCAATACCTCACTCGGGATTTCATCCACCAGACAGCTTTTCCGGGCTTAGCATTGATTAATGCCTCTTTGAATTCTTCAAGCGATATTTCAGAATCTATCAGTTCATCGGATGTTTTACATCCTATTGTGTGTGCCCCATATGATGATGTTTCGTTTGTTCCTGCCTGGTTAAGTAACGAGGAGAAATCATTTTTCCATTTTGTCAATACATCGTCGATTTTGGTTGTTATTTTGTTTTGTAGAACGACTTCCATCGGAACTTTCTGCTCTTTTCGAAACCAAATCCAATTTTACCGATCTTGATCCAAAATTGTTGTGTTTGTGAGGTATCCGTCTGTAGTAAATCGTTTTGTGTTTTGTACCAATACTCCCTCTTAGCTTTCTGTAACGCTTCATCGAATCGTTTCCTGTTCTCTTTGAATTTTGCTTTCAGTTGTGTTTTACGAGATCGTTCCGCGCGTGACCAGATCTTTTCGGATGTACACATATTGTTCCATAGCTTTGTCAACTGATCCGTCCAATATGGTTTCTTTGATCGACGTTTTTTTCCGATTTGAGTTTACTGCAATGATTTTTGGATTTAGATATTTATTCATTTCACCCAAAATTCACCATATGCCGTATCAAGACATTGTATGCTATTTTCACACTGCTCTAATTTATCAATTACTTTATTTAATTCATTTAAAACACTTTCAGTATTTAGAAACTCAAAAGGAATATTTGATCTATCATATTTTACAAAAGTTGAACTAAAACATGAACTATTTCCAGTATCCGGTACATTTGAATCCATATTCAATTCCCATCGCAACAAGGAGTGATCAGGAAGTGACGCATTATGACATAAACTATCATAGCCGATAAATTCATTAACTAAATCTGTAACCCTATTTACTTCAAAGTTAGCATAATTCTGAATTATGTTGAACGAAACAATAATCTACAACAGATAATCCACGTTCCGATATGTAAGTGTATCATTCTTTTTTGAATTTCTTCCATTCAAAATACACATATTACAATTTATCAAGAATTCACAAAAAATATTTCCATAACTATTTTTTGCATAATTAATGACTTTGCGTGAACTGACTAAATCCACTCCACTGATATAATCATCTTCCTCACCGACTCTACTATTAAAATCACCACAAATAAAGAATTCACAACCAACCTGATATTCATATATTTGAGATAACAGCGTATCAAAAAATCATCTCTAGATGAATTAACAGGCGGTAAATAACAAACACAAACTTTCACACTTTTCTTTGACATTTTATGAACCAATTCTATCCATAAAATGCCTTCATAACTTGTATCTATCTCTTTTATATTGAAAACATTTAATAAGCTTGTTTTGACCAAACTTGCAGCTCTACCCCAACTCTTTTTTGCTCTTGCACTTATTAACTTTCTATTATTCACGTATCACTCGTATCCTGGAATTTTCAAGATCTGGTCACCTGCTAAATGTGTTTCGGATAATCCAATTATATCGAGATCAAGGCCGGTAATTACAGATGTACGAATAAAATTAGCTTCAGAATCCGTATCCTTACAAAATCTGTTTATGTTCCAAAATCCGCATAACAATTAATGTCTGCTTTGGTAGCGTTCCCGACTTTGTTCTCGATGAGTACTACGCTGTCTAGAATTATCCCGCCGTCTGCGGTCATTTCGTTGCCATCCATCTTCGCGATTTTCAGTATTTCTATATGATTTATTTTCTGTGCCCTGTCTGCCGTTACGCTTAACTTCTATTCGTGGGCCGTTGAATTGGAGTTTATCTTTATATGACGGATGGCCCACGTGTATGAAAGATAGCTCAAGTATTTGAAGGATAACCCATGTGTGTGAAAGATGTCCCACTTGTAAGAAAGACATTACACGTGCTAGGTTACTACTTTGTTTATTAGTAGCTTCTTATCATAAATGGACATCTGAATTCTTCTGAGACTTGTTGCTTATCGCTTACATGTTAAAGAACACATTATGTACTTCCCTGGTCTTTGACAAGTGCATAAGTACATGCATAGTTCAGAATCATATACAGTAAAAGTACATGTATAGTACAAAACATTTATAGCCCAAGTACATTATATAGTACCAAAACATTAATAGCCCAAGTACATGTATAGCCAAAATATGGGTAGGTATAGTCAAAGTATTTGTAATCAGTATAGTGTAAGTACATGTATAGACCAGGTAAATGTATTACTGGTATTGTAGAGCATGTATAATACAAGTACTAATACAGTACATGTATAAACCAGGAAAATGTATTACTGGTATTGTAGAGCATGTATAATACAAGTACTAATACAGTACATGTACAGACCAGGAAAATGTATTACTGTTATTGTAGAGCATGTACAATACAAGTACTAATACAGCACATGTACAGACCAGGAAAATGTATTACTGGTATTGTAGAGCATGTACAATACAAGTACTAATACAGTAAATGTACAGACCAGGAAAATGTATTACTGGTATTGTAGAAGATGTACAATACAAGTACTAATACAGTACATGTACAGACCAGGAAAATGTATTTCTGGTATTGTAGAGCATGTACAATACAAGTACTAATACAGCACATGTACAGACCAAGAAAATGTTTCACTGGTATTGCAGAGCATGTACAATACAAGTACTAATACAGTACATGTACAGACCAGGAAAATGTATTACTGGTATTCTAGAGCATGTACAATACAAGTACTAATACAGTACATGTACAGACCAAGAAAATGTATTACTGGTATTGTAGAGCATGTACAATACAAGTACTAATACAGTACATGTACAGCCCAAGTAAATGTATCACTGGTATTGCAGAGCATGTGCAATACAAGTACTAAAACAGTACATGTACAGACCAGGAAATTGTATTACTGGTATTGTAGAGCATGTACAATACAAGTACTAATACAGTACATGTACAGACCAGGAAAATGTATTACTGGTATTCTAGAGCATGTACAATACAAGTACTAATACAGTACATGTACAGCCCAAGTAAATGTATCACTGGTATTGCAGAGCATGTACAATACAAGTACTAATACAGTACATGTACAGACCAGGAAAATGTATTACTGGTATTGTAGAGCATGTACAATACAAGTACTAATAGAGCACATGTACAGACCAGGAAAATGTATTACTGGTATTCTAGAGCATGTACAATTCAAGTACTAATACAGCACATGTACAGATCAAGAAAATGTATTACTGGTATTGTAGAGCATGTATAATACAAGTACTAATACTTTACATGTACAGACCAAGAAAATGTATTACTGTTATTGTAGAGTATGTACAATACAAGTACTAATACAGTACATGTACAGACCAGGAAAATGTATTTCTGGTATTGTAGAGCATGTACAATACAAGTACTAATAGAGCACATGTACAGACCAAGAAAATGTATCACTGGTATTGCAGAGCGTGTACAATACAAGTACTAATACAGTACATGTACAGACCAGGAAAATGTATTACTGGTATTGTAGAGCATGTACAATACAAGTACTAATACAGTACATGTACAGACCAAGAAAATTTATTACTGGTATTGTATAGCATGTACAATACAAGTACTAATACAGTACATGTACAGACCATGAAAATGTATCACTGGTATTGCAGAGCATGTACAATACAAGTACTAATACAGTACATGTACTGACCAGGAAAATGTATTACTGGTATTGTAGAGCATGTACAATACAAGTACTAATACAGTACATGTACAGGCCAGGAAAATGTATTACTGGTATTGTAGAGCATGTACAATACAAGTACTAATACAGTACATGTACAGCCCAAGTAAATGTATCACTGGTATTGCAGAGCATGTACAATACAAGTACTAATACAGTACATGTAAAGACCAGGAAAATGTATTACTGGTATTGTAGAGCATGTACAATACAAGTACTAATAGAGCACATGTACAGACCAGGAAAATGTATTACTGGTATTCTAGAGCATGTACAATACAAGTACTAATACAGCACATGTACAGACCAAGAAAATGTATTACTGGTATTGTAGAGCATGTACAATACAAGTACTAATAGAGCACATGTACAGACCAGGAAAATGTATTACTGTTACTGTAAAGCATGTACAATACAAGTACTAATACAGTACATGTACAGACCAGGAAAATGTATTACTGGTATTCTAGAGCATGTACAATACAAGTACTAATACAGCACATGTACAGACCAAGAAAATGTATAACTGGTATTGTAGAGCATGTACAATACAAGTACTAATACAGTACATGTACAGACCAGGAAAATGTATTACTGGTATTCTAGAGCATGTACAATACAAGTACTAATACAGTACATGTACAGCCCAAGTAAATGTATCACTGGTATTGCAGAGCATGTACAGTACAAGTACAAATACAGTACATGTACAGACCAGGAAAATGTATTACTGGTATTGTAGAGCATGTACAATACAAGTACTAATACAGTACATGTACAGACCAGGAAAATGTATTACTGGTATTCTAAAGCATGTACAATACAAGTACTAATACAGTACATGTACAGACCAGGAAATTGTATTACTGGTATTGTATAGCATGTACAATACAAGTACTAATACTTTA
Organism: Tegillarca granosa; assembly: GCA_029721355.1. Lineage (NCBI taxonomy): Eukaryota > Metazoa > Mollusca > Bivalvia > Arcoida > Arcidae > Tegillarca > Tegillarca granosa. The sequence continues at coordinate 44,798,098 of CM056601.1, read as the reverse complement.
CATGTACAGACCAGGAAAATGTATTACTGTTATTGTAGAGTATGTACAATACAAGTACTAATACAGTACATGTACAGACCAGGAAAATGTATTTCTGGTATTGTAGAGCATGTACAATACAAGTACTAATAGAGCACATGTACAGACCAGGAAAATGTATTACTGTTATTGTAGAGTATGTACAATACAAGTACTAATACAGTACATGTACAGACCAGGAAAATGTATTTCTGGTATTGTAGAGCATGTACAATACAAGTACTAATAGAGCACATGTACAGACCAAGAAAATGTATCACTGGTATTGCAGAGCGTGTACAATACAAGTACTAATACAGTACATGTACAGACCAGGAAAATGTATTACTGGTATTGTAGAGCATGTACAATACAAGTACTAATACAGTACATGTACAGACCAAGAAAATGTATTACTGGTATTGTATAGCATGTACAATACAAGTACTAATACAGTACATGTACAGACCAGGAAAATGTATCACTGGTATTGCAGAGCATGTACAATACAAGTACTAATACAGTACATGTACTGACCAGGAAAATGTATTACTGGTATTGTAGAGCATGTACAATACAAGTACTAATACAGTACATGTACAGGCCAGGAAAATGTATTACTGGTATTGTAGAGCATGTACAATACAAGTACTAATACAGTACATGTACAGCCCAAGTAAATGTATCACTGGTATTGCAGAGCATGTACAATACAAGTACTAATACAGTACATGTAAAGACCAGGAAAATGTATTACTGGTATTGTAGAGCATGTATAATACAAGTACTTATACAGTACATGTACAGACCAGGAAAATGTATTACTGGTATTGTAGAGCATGTACAATACAAGTACTAATAGAGCACATGTACAGACCAGGAAAATGTATTACTGGTATTCTAGAGCATGTACAATACAAGTACTAATACAGCACATGTACAGACCAAGAAAATGTATTACTGGTATTGTAGAGCATGTACAATACAAGTACTAATAGAGCACATGTACAGACCAGGAAAATGTATTACTGTTACTGTAAAGCATGTACAATACAAGTACTAATACAGTACATGTACAGACCAGGAAAATGTATTACTGGTATTCTAGAGCATGTACAATACAAGTACTAATACAGCACATGTACAGACCAAGAAAATGTATAACTGGTATTGTAGAGCATGTACAATACAAGTACTAATACAGTACATGTACAGACCAGGAAAATGTATTACTGGTATTCTAGAGCATGTACAATACAAGTACTAATACAGTACATGTACAGCCCAAGTAAATGTATCACTGGTATTGCAGAGCATGTACAGTACAAGTACTAATACAGTACATGTACAGACCAGGAAAATGTATCACTGGTATTGCAGAGCATGTACAATACAAGTACTAATACAGTACATGTACTGACCAGGAAAATGTATTACTGGTATTGTAGAGCATGTACAATACAAGTACTAATACAGTACATGTACAGGCCAGGAAAATGTATTACTGGTATTGTAGAGCATGTACAATACAAGTACTAATACAGTACATGTACAGCCCAAGTAAATGTATCACTGGTATTGCAGAGCATGTACAATACAAGTACTAATACAGTACATGTACAGGCCAGGAAAATGTATTACTGGTATTGTAGAGCATGTACAATACAAGTACTAATACAGTACATGTACAGCCCAAGTAAATGTATCACTGGTATTGCAGAGCATGTACAATACAAGTACTAATACAGTACATGTAAAGACCAGGAAAATGTATTACTGGTATTGTAGAGCATGTACAATACAAGTACTTATACAGTACATGTACAGACCAGGAAAATGTATTACTGGTATTGTAGAGCATGTACAATACAAGTACTAATAGAGCACATGTACAGACCAGGAAAATGTATTACTGGTATTCTAGAGCATGTACAATACAAGTACTAATACAGCACATGTACAGACCATGAAAATGTATTACTGGTATTGTAGAGCATGTACAATACAAGTACTAATAGAGCACATGTACAGACCAGGAAAATGTATTACTGTTACTGTAAAGCATGTACAATACAAGTACTAATACAGTACATGTACAGACCAGGAAAATGTATTACTGGTATTCTAGAGCATGTACAATACAAGTACTAATACAGCACATGTACAGACCAAGAAAATGTATAACTGGTATTGTAGAGCATGTACAATACAAGTACTAATACAGTACATGTACAGACCAGGAAAATGTATTACTGGTATTCTAGAGCATGTACAATACAAGTACTAATACAGTACATGTACAGCCCAAGTAAATGTATCACTGGTATTGCAGAGCATGTACAGTACAAGTACTAATACAGTACATGTACAGACCAGGAAAATGTATTACTGGTATTGTAGAGCATGTACAATACAAGTACTTATACAGTACATGTACAGACCAGGAAAATGTTTTACTGGTATTCTAAAGCATGTACAATACAAGTACTAATACAGGACATGTACAGACCAGGAAATTGTATTACTGGTATTGTATAGCATGTACAATACAAGTACTTATACAGCACATGTACAGACCAGGAAAATGTATCACTGGTATTGCAGAGCATGTACAATACAAGTACTAATACAGTACATGTACAGACCAGGAAAATGTATTTCTGGTATTCTAGAGCATGTGCAATACAAGTACTAATACAGTACATGTACAGACCAGGAAAATGTATCACTGGTATTGTAGAGCATGTACAATACAAGTACTAATACAGTACATGTACAGACCAGGAAAATGTATTACTGGTATTGTAGAGCATGTACAATACAAGTACTAATACAGTACATGTACAGACCAGGAAATTGTATTACTGGAATTCTAGAGCATGTACAATACAAGTACTAATACAGTACATGTACAGACCAGGAAATTGTATTACTGGTATTTTAGAGCATTTACAATACAAGTACTAATACAGTACATGTACAGACCAGTTAAAATTGTATTACTGGAATTCTAGAGCATGTACAATACAAGTATTAATACAGTACATGTACAGACTAGGAAAATGTATTACTGGTATTTTAGAGCATTTACAATACAGTACTAATACAGTACATGTACAGACCAGGAAATTGTATTATTGGAATTCTAGAGCATGTGCAATACAAGTACTAATACAGCACATGCAAAGTCAAAAGATCATGAAATGTACAAGAACGTGTATAGCACAGATACATTTTAGTCCAAGTACATGTGAATAACAAGTACATGTATAGTCAAAGTATTTACATGTATATGGTACAAGTTCATGTAAGGACCAAGTTTATATATAATACAAGTACATGAATAGCCCAAGTGCATATACAATAGAAGTAGAATAATACAAGTGAATCCATGTGTAGTTCATGTTTATGTATAGTGCAAGTACGTGTTTAGCCCAAGTACATGTATAGTATTGTACGGAGTACACGTAAACACACACACACACACACACACACACACACACACACACACACACACACATATATATATATATATATATATATATATATAATCGTGTTTGTATTATTTCAACATTTCAACTTTTCAACTATTTTACTTTTTAATTTCTTTTAATTATTTTATTCAAATACAGGTTATTTGGTAACAGATCTAGTGGTCATATCTACAAATTGTTTGACAATTGAACTATTAGCATACATAAAAGGACTGTATTGTGTATATTTATAAATTTATAATAAATTCTATTTGATTTGTCGTTCTCGGCGCCAAACACTGTTAAATTATATGTTTACGTCATCCCTACAGCACTTTAAATTAGTTTTTCGCCAGGAAAAAAGTCACAATAGGAGAAAAATCGTTATGTGTAATAATACTATACATTTTAATAATTTTTAAATCTTGTCATTTATTTATTTATTTATTTATTTGTTTATTTATTTATTTAGACATTGTTTATTTTACTTACTGGTATTTGTCCATTTTAGCGTTCGTCATTACGAATTACTTTGATAAAATCTTAGCACATCAATGGACAAATTCTTTTAAAGTGACAATTTTGAATTTAACAGAAACATTTGACATTCATGTGAACGTTAATTCTTTTATTTCATTGAATTATAGAACTATAAAGTATATGTTGTTTAAAGTGTATTTGAATATTTCATTATTAGTTAAAAACCTTTATAATTCCTACAGAAAGGCGAGATATTACACAGTGCATAGGATACAAGCAAATCCCAAGGATCCGCAGGTTGAATTCATTGATGAAATATTTTTTTATTCTATAAAAATATATACGCTGCATTTTCAAGATGGATTTATTTACAGGTAATAATTGTACTTATAATATTTTAGGTTTAAATATCTTGCAAATATGAAAGTAAGCAATTCATCAGTAGTAGTTTTATTATTATTATTATTATTATTATTATTATTATTATTATATTTTTTGTTGTTGACGAAATTGATCATTATAGTGCATTTTGATGAAATTTTTCTTCATCATTAAAATGTAGATTGAGAAAATATTGAGTACCAATCATAATAATATTGCGTGGTTTGTTGCATGGCCAATTGACTTCTTGTTAACTTTTTGTTTTTTTTTAAAAAAATAAAAATAAAAATCGTCGAATCCAAAAATGGAAATTACTCATTTTATATTTAATATGCAACAATTTCTTATACATTTGGATCCTTTTTTTTCATAAGCGTTGTTTTTATAAAATACATGTAAATATTGGCATTTTTATAAGTCGCGGTATTTTCTGAAGTATAATAGTGATTTCTAAAGTGATCATAAGTGTATATAAAGATGTAAGTAGTAGGGGTTTTTATAGTTGTGTATTTTGACCATCGGCTACAAGAATTCATTTGTTTACTCATATTTGTATCATATACCATCATTTTAAATACATTTAATGATGGTTATAATAATAATATCACATTAATTTGTAGCTTTATATTTGAAGATGATGATTATATTTAGCCAGCTCCGAATTCTAGAAGGTAAAATATATTGAGTATATATACACACAGATATATTAAACATCTCTATTCATCATTTCATCCATCCACCTATACAATGCTAAGAACTATACTAAAATTTGATATATAAACAATAACGTTTTTTATTCTAATTTGTATAAACTTAAAATGATTTTTAAATTACTGTGATATAAATTTATGTATTTATAAACAACATTCTTTATGTCTTACTTGTAATATTTGTAATAGTTAAAATTGTTTTAGCAAGGTGCTCGATAATGATGTTCCATCGCGTATGGGAAATAAATAAGGTTCCAATAATGAGGCCAGACGAAGTGATTTTTATTTTGTATATAATTACATAACAATTGGATTTAAAACTGTACATAAAAAATTCTGTCAATATCTCAGAAGAAAAAGGAAAACTTCTAAACAAAAAATATAATAAATAGATAAAATATATATATGCGTAACAAAAATAATTGGAATCATTTGTTTAGATACTTTGGACTGGCCTTTAAACATGTTCCAGTAGTGTGCACGGGGTTTGATTTGGTGACCTCTGGGTATAGATATTTTATAGTTTGTATCAAAATTGGTTTAAATGATTTTTTTAATTGATCTTCTTATTTTTTACAATCAAAACACGTTCTGTTATTTTCAGCTGGCGGGCCAGACAATAAAGGAACTGAATATATTATTGGGTATATGGAAAATAAAGGTACAGATTATAGTGCAGACTTATATGTCACAACAATGAAAACTACAACAGTGACTGTTAACGTAAAGGCCCCTCTATATACAAATATAACTATAGACGAACAGTTCTCTATAACAGGGGGACAAGTTCATAAATTGTCTTTTGATACAAGGATCCGTGCAGTAGGCGATAGTCTTGAAGACAAAGGAATTTGGATTACAGCCGACCAAGAAGTGGTTATTTATGGTGTAAACCCAGAAAAATTCTCTAACGAGGCGTTTTTAGGGCTACCTACAGATATACTAGGTATGGATTATTACATTATAACTTGGTATCCACCTACAGAAAAATGTCAGCTCCTCATTGTGGGTGTGACTGATTCAACAACAGTAACAATAACGTTAGGAGAGGCGTTAGATACCTATACTGTTACATGGAGCGGTACAAACTATACAAAAGGGGATAGTATTATTGTAAATATCAACAGATTCCAAACACTTCAATTAACTAGTGTTGGTGATCTTACAGGAACTCAAATCACCTCAGACAAAATTATCGCAGTTTTTAGTGGTAATGAAAAAACAAAAGTTGGAGCTGGTAGTTCAAGAGATCATCTTGTTGAACAATGGCCCCCAGTAAGTACACTTGGTAAAAATTTCGCCACTGTTCCTATGCCTGGGAGAACTGTTGGAGATTTATTTAAATTTGTAGCAACTGAAGATAACACGCAGATCAATGTTACCGGAGCTAACTACTCAGCATCCTTTACAATTAGCCTTGCTGGATCTCACCATCAACTGGATATACCGTCTGGGAATGACTATTACTGCTACGTGCAGTCTGATAAACCTATTCTTATGGCTCAATTCTGCAAGAGTCAGGAATCTTCAGATGAAAAATCAGACCCAAGTATGGTCATGATTCCCCCAATTGAACTTTATTCCGCAGATTACACCTTTTCTACTCCGGAGTATTCAGACATTGGAAACTACACAAATTATTTTATGTTTGTTGCCAAAGACGCAGATAAGTCAGGTTTATTACTTGATGGAGGTCCGTTTCCAGGAACAGTCGAGTATAACCCTATTCCAGGAACTGACTTAGTCGGTGGACACATAGAAGTATCGCATGGGACCCACACAGTAAGGCACACGTCTGTCATATCGGTTTTTGGAGGATATGTTTTTGGAACAGCAAATTTTGAAACCTATGCTTTTGTTTCTGGATCAAGATTGGCACCAATAAACACCGTGAGTTACATAAAATCCTTCGATAATGAAGTAGGTTGACAATCAACTGAGTTCGTTTATAAACTCTTTTTGTTTGTAACTTTTAAATCGTCTGTTTTGTATGATATAAGCGACAAATTTCTAATCAAAACGTTAAACTACATAAAGAATCAGACCGATTGAGCAACAAAAACATTTCGAAATGACAATTAAACTTAAACACACAAATGTTAACAATTTATTATTCAGGTTTGTAGGAAACTTATAAAGTAAACCCTTTTTCTGATGTACGAAAACCTGGTTCACATTTGTTGATGACATTTATTTTATTTCCAGGTTTGTGTTCCTACAACAACAGTTATTGGTGATTTGTATGACAACGATTGTGATGGTCTAATTGATGAAGAACTGTGTCCAAACTTGGCCGGTAAGTCTATAAAACCACTAGGTGAAGTCATAAAATGACTGAGATGACGCATTTTTATGTTTTCTCGTAAAAACACGTACCCGCCGTATGTCCAATAAACCAAAATATTTAACACCAATGTAGAATCCTCAAAATACGTGTTTATCCTCCAGTTTTGCTTTCCAATTGTAAAGAATAGTTACGTGGAGAGTTGTTATTTTACACCACTGTAAAGTACTGCAAAGTGCATGTTTGTCTAGTATAATACTAGTACGCGCGCGCATGTGTGTGTGTGTGTGTGTGTGTGTGTGTGTGTGTGTGTGTGTGTTGGATGAAAAAAAAATGAATTTCAGCTTAAATATATAAAAGAAACTAAATATATAAGTTGACGATTGAACTGTTTGGATATATTTGGTTATCGATATAAAAAAAATTGAGCTTATGCAATTTTATGTACGCATTTGAAAATAGTGGTGTAAAATTTCAATATTTCTTATATATTAAGAATAATTATTTAGCTGATGAATTTTCTTTTTCATAATCAATTTATCTTGCTGACAAAACAATAATTTAATTTTAAATTTTTATTCAGATGAAGATGGAGATGGAAGCGTTGACGAAGATTGCGCGATGCCATTTCCAGGTAAACTAATTGACGGAGTCTAAGTTTACATGTTGTTTTGTTTAAAGTATTAACATTTTCATTGTTTCGTCGATTATTATATGAAAGTTATTTAAGGATGCAATCAAAGTAAACTTTGTCGTTAAATGTTGTATCACCAAATTAACAGCGGCGGCAGTCATCGTGATAAAAATACTAAATACAATACTAAATAAAAATCGATTAATTTTCCTTCCACGTGAACATTTATTCGTCCGCTTTTACTTTAGTATACTGTGTTTGCGTGTTTACCCTAAATATAACAATATATTTTTATAAAGTTTTTGAGTTCCAATGGCTTCGGACCTCCCATTTTTTATCATTCCATTTTATGTTTCTTTTCGCATTATGTTTGTTAAGTTTGTTACATAATGCATTAAAAGAATTTAATTTTTTCCCATGTCTGTAGTTGTAAATATTGTTGTGGGAGACTGATTAATATAAGAATTATATTCTTGTTTCAGAATCCCAATTAAATTTAAAATATTCTTAATGTCAATTTTTTGTAATGTTATCATTTCAATAATAATACTGTTTAAGATAAATATAATAAATAAAAAGCGGATTGCTTACCGAACGGATATATTTAAACATAACTGGTTTATGTCCAATATGTTATTAAGATGACATTAAACAATTCGACTTTATTAAAAAACACTTACAAATTCGACTAAATATATTTTTTTATCATTATTTTTGACAAAATTGAACTACAAGTTATTTTATATCCATACAAGTTTTTAAAGTTGTTGAATTTTGTTGTATCCTCTGGCGGTATAAGTACAATGTATTCTCTATCGATATAAGTACAATGTATTCTCTGGCGGTATAAGTACAATGTATTCTCTATCGATATAAGTACAATGTATTCTCTGTCGATATTAGTACAATGTATCCTCTATCGATATTAGTACAATGTATCCTCTGTCGATATAAGTACAATGTATCCTCTGTCGATATAAGTACAATGCATTCTCTGTCGATATAAGTACAATGTATTCTCTGGCGGTATAAGTACAATGTATCCTCTATCGATATTAGTAAAATGTATCCTCTGTCGATATAAGTACAATGTATCCTCTGTCGATAAAAGTACAATGTATTCTCTGTCGATATAAGTACAATGTATTCTCTGTCGATATAAGTACGATGTAACCTCTATCGATATTAGTACAATGTATCCTCTGTCGATATAAGTACAATGTATTCCCTGGCGATATTAGTACAATGTATCCTCTGTCGATATAAGTACAATGTATCCTCTGTCGATATAAGTACAATGTATTCTCTATCGATATAAGTACAATGTATTCTCTGTCGATATTAGTACAATGTATCCTCTGTCGATATAAGTACAATGTATCCTCTGTCGATATTAGTACAATGTATCCTCTGTCGATATAAGTACAATGTATTCTCTGGCGATATTAGTACAATGTATTCTCTGGAAATATTAGTACAATGTATCCTCTGTCGATATAAGTACAATGTATTCTCTGGCGATATTAGTACAATGTATTCTCTGGAAATATTAGTACAATGTATCCTCTGTCGATATAAGTACAATGTATCCTCTGTCGATATAAGTACAATGTATCCTCTGTCGATATAAGTACAATGTATTCTCTGGCGATATTAGTACAATGTATCCTTTGTCGATATAAGTACAATGTATCCTCTGTCGATATATGTACAATGTATCCTCTGTCGATATAAGTACAATGTATTCTCTGTCGATATTAGTACAATGTATCCTCTGTCGATAAAAGTACAATGTATCCTCTGTCGATATAAGTACAATGTATTCTCTATCGATATAAGTACAATGTATCCTCTATCGATATTAGTACAATGTATCCTCTGTCGATATAAGTACAATGTATTCTCTATCGATATAAGTACAATGTATTCTCTATCGATATAAGTACAATGTATCCTCTATCGATATTAGTACAATATATCCTCTGTCGAAATAAGTATAATGTTTTCTCTATCGATATAAGTACAATGTATCCTCTGTCGATATTAGTACAATGTATTCTCTATCGATATAAGTACAATGTATCCCCTATCGATATTGGTACAATGTATCCTCTGTCGATATAAGTACAATGTATCCTCTATCGATATAAGTACAATGTATCCTCTACCGATATTAGTACAATGTATCCTCTGTCGATATAAGTACAATGTATCCTCTGGCGATATAAGTACAATGTATCCTCTGTCGATATAAGTACAAAGTATTCTCTATCGATATAAGTACAATGTATTCTCTGGCGATATAAGTACAATGTATCCTCTATCGGTATATACAATGTATCCTCTATCGATATAAGAACAATGTATTCTCTGGCGGTATAAGTACAATGTATTCTCTGTCGATAAAAGTACAATGTATCCTCTGTCGATATTAGTACAATGTATTCTCTATCAATAAAAGTACAATGTATTCTCTGTCGATATAAGTACAATGTATCCTTTATCGATATAAGTACAATGTATCCTCTGTCGATATAAGTACAATGTATCCTCTGTCGATATTAGTACAAAATATCCTCTATCGATATAAGTACAATGTATCCTTTATCGATATTAGTACAATGTATCCTCTGTCGATATAAGTACAATGTATCCTCTGTCGATATTAGTAAAATGTATCCTCTGTCGATATAAGTACAATGTATACTCTGTCGATATTAGTACAATGTATCCTCTGTCGATATTAGTACAATGTATCCTCTGTCGATATAAGTACAATGTATCTTCTGTCGATATTAGTACAATGTATCCTCTATCGATATAAGTACAATGTATCCTCTATCGATATTAGTACAATGTATCCTCTGTCGATATAAGTACAATGTATCCTCTGTCGATATTAGTACAATGTATTCTCTGTCGATATAAGTACAATGTATCCTCTATCGATATTAGTACAATGTATCCTTTGTCGATATAAGTACAATGTATCCTCTATCGATATAAGTACAATGTATCCTCTATCGATATTATTACAATGTATCGTCTGTCGATATAAGTACAATTTTTTTTTATCGATAAAAGTACAATGTTTTTTCTATCGATATAAGTAAAATGTATCCTCTATAGATATTAGTACAATGTATCCTCTGTCGATATAAGTACAATGTATCCTCTGTCGATATTAGTAAAATGTATCCTCTGTCGATATAAGTACAATATATCCTCTGTCGATATAAGTACAATGTATCCTCTGTTGATATTAGTACAATGTATCCTCTGTCGATATAAGTACAATGTATCTTCTGTCGATATTAGTACAATGTATCCTCTATCGATATAAGTACAATGTATCCTCTATCGATATAAGTACAATGTATCCTCTGTCGATATTAGTACAATGTATTCTCTATCGATATAAGTACAATGTATCCCCTATCGATATTAGTACAATGTATCCTCTGTCGATATAAGTACAATATATCCTCTATCGATATAAGTACAATGTATCCTCTATCGATATTAGTACAATGTATCCTCTGTCGATATAAGTACAATGTATCCTCTGGCGATATAAGTACAATGTATCCTCTATCGATATAAGTACAAAGTATTCTCTATCGATATAAATACAATGTATTCTCTGGCGATATAAGTACAATGTATCCTCTATCGATATAAGTACAATGTATTCTCTATCGATATAAGTACAATGTATTCTCTGGCGGTATAAGTACAATGTATCCTCTGTCGATAAAAGTACAATGTATCCTCTGTCGATATTAGTACAATGTATTCTCTATCAATATAAGTACAATGTATTCTCTGTCGATATAAGTACAATGTATCCTTTATCGATATAAGTACAATGTATCCTCTGTCGATATAAGTACAATGTATCCTCTATCGATATTAGTACAATGTATCCTCTGGCGATATAAGTACAATGTATCCTCTGGCGATATAAGTACAATGTATCCTCTGTCGATATTAGTACAATGTATTCTCTATCAATATAAGTACAATGTATTCTCTGTCGATATAAGTACAATGTATCCTCTGTCGATATAAGTACAATGTATCCTCTGTCGATAAAAGTACAATGTATCCTCTGTCGATATTAGTACAATGTATTCTCTATCAATTTAAGTACAATGTATTCTCTGTCGATATAAGTACAATGTATCCTCTGTCGATATAAGTACAATGTATCCTCTGTCGATATAAGTACAATGTATCCTCTATCGATATTAGTAGAATGTATCCTCTGTCGATATAAGTACAATGTATCCTCTGGCGATATAAGTACAATGTATCCTCTATCGATATAAGTACAAAGTATTCTCTATCGATATAAGTACAATGTATTCTCTGGCGATATAAGTACAATGTATCCTCTATCGATATAAGTACAATGTATTCTCTATCGATATAAGTACAATGTATTCTCTGGCGGTATAAGTACAATGTATCCTCTGTCGATAAAAGTACAATGTATCCTCTGTCGATATTAGTACAATGTATTCTCTATCAATATAAGTACAATGTATCTTCTTTCGATATAAGTACAATGTATCCTCTGTCGATATTAGTACAATGTATCCTCTATCGATATAAGTACAATGTATCCTCTGTCGATATTAGTAAAATTTATCCTCTGTCGATATAAGTACAATGTATCCTCTGTCGATATTAGTACAATGTATCCTCTGTCGATATTAGTACAATGTATCCTCTGTCGATATAAGTACAATGTATATTCTGTCGATATTAGTACAATGTATCCTCTATCGATGTAAGTACAATGTATCCTCTATCGATATAAGTACAATGTATCCTCTGTCGATATTAGTACAATGTATTCTCTGTCGATATAAGTACAATGTATCCTCTATCGATATTAGTACAATGTATCCTTTGTCGATATAAGTACAATGTATCCTCTATCGATATAAGAACAATGTATCCTCTATCGATATTAGTACAATGTATCGTCTGTCGATATAAGTACAATGTTTTTTCTGTCGATATAAGTACAATGTATCCTCTGTCGATATAAGTACAATGTTTCCTCTGTCGATATAAGTACAATGTATCCTCTGTCGATATAAGTACAATGTATCCACTATCGATATTAGTACAATGTATCGTCTGTCGATATAAGTACAATGTTTCCTCTGTCGATATAAGTACAATGTATCCTCTGTCGATATAAGTACAATGTATCCACTATCGATATTAGTACAATGTATCCTCTATCGATATAAGTACAATGTATCCTCTGTCGATATAAGTACAATGTATCCTCTATCGATATAAGTACAATGTATCCTTTGTCGATATAAGTACAATGTATCTTCTATCGATATAAGTACAATGTATCCTCTGTCGATATTAGTACAATGTATCCTTTATCAATAAGTACAATGTATCCTCTATCGATATAAGTACAATGTATCCTCTATTGATATAAGTACAATGTATCCTCTGGCGGTATAAGTACAATATATCAAAGTAAAAAATCTAAGTATAACGAGTGTCCTTAACATATGATTTATAACGAAATTTTAATCCTTTATAGTTGATGGTAATTGGACCGATTGGACAGCTTGGTCTGAATGTTCAGTGACGTGTTCTGCAGACGGCAGTTTAGTATCTGGATTTACCGAAAGAACAAGGAACTGTAGTAATCCTGCTCCACAATATGATGGAAGACAATGTGAAGGACACGAAAATGAAACAAATACGTGTTCAACATCTTCGTATTGTCCAGGTTAGAGGGGTTTACAGTTTAACAACTTTAGATTGTAAATATGAACATCATATTTTATTGATTCAAACAATTAAATAATTTAACTACACTCAAAATACTAGAATTTTGTCAATACAATCCTTATTTTATGTGCAAAGTATGCAAAAAACATGGTATGGACATCAATAAATTGTACAAGTGTTTAGGTAGTTGTCGGGATGAAAAACAATCTTTTGCAAGTTTCTTGACCTTAAAATGCAATACAGATTTAGATTTGCACATTCGGTATGATAACAGTATGTGTAAATTCATTATTCGATCTCAAAGAAGATATTTTTCTCTTCTCTTTTGACGAGATAATATTTGAAGCCTAGATAATATATACAGTATTGTATAACTTTGTTAATTTTAGGTATTATTTATTTATAGATTAATTAATGTCTCGAAGACCAACATCAATCCTAGACAAAATGTAACCGACTTCTCTCATTAAGTTTGGCTTCCTAATTGTTGATCGGGTATTTTAATGTACATCAAAATGTTTTGTTTGTCTAGATACTAATTAGGTTAATTGTTTTCTTGTACACTTCACAGTACTCTACTTCAATCGATCGACTTTAATCTTTTTGATTTATTTACATTTTACATTGTTTGTAATGGTTCTGACCAATCAGAACCTTTTATCTTAATTTTCAAACAATATTATTCACAGTTGATGGTAACTGGACTGATTGGTCAGCGTGGAGTAGTTGTTCTGTCACGTGTAAAAAAGACGAAAATGAGGCAAATGGAACAATTATTAGAACCAGAAATTGTAGTGAGCCAGTGCCTCAGTATGGAGGAAATGAATGTGTCGGGGAAGGGAACGAAACGCTTATATGTTCGACAACCTTTTATTGTCCAGGTATTATTATAACATCATAACTTTATGTGTCTTATTTTGAATAAAAACAGATATGTAACCAAAATACAAATAGCGAAATCGACGGTTTTATTTGTGTAGCTTATCTAATGGGTAGGTCCTTACAAAACCAAAAAGTATTAACGAATTTAATCTAAATACATGTAGATTTCCTACGCTGGAAAGATAAATGGAACTGTAAAAACAATTCAGTGTTGAACGTAAAAAAGCAGTTCTGAACGTAACAAATCTGAACAATATCACAATATACGAATACAAAAGCCCAAAGGGTCAGGATTTTTCTTAATCAATTAAGAGTTAACTCCATTTCTTTAGTCGACAATTATATATAACATTTTCTTTAAAAAAACCTCTATGCAAGACCAAAGCAGAGGTAAAAGGAAAACAGATCATCACCTTAATGAAAATCCTAATTGGTAAAAAGTGTATGAGAGTGTTAATTTGTTCATGATAAGAAAATAATATACATGTAATTTGGTTGGACTTTAGAATTACACAAAGAATATTGGCCACAAATAAGTTTATGTTTTTATTCAAAATATAATTACGAAATGACCTTAAATATTCCTTTGAAACACTTTTAAGGAAAATCCCATACAATTTCTTTATAAATGTAAACACATTGTGGATATATGGGTATGACTTCAACATTGGGTTTTCATAAAAGCTAGTAAATCCATCAGACTGGGAAAAAAGAAATGTTATTTGGTATAACTAAAAATGAATCAGAAATTAAAAAATAACAAATTTTATATTTATAAACAAAAATGTAAGGAAAAAGGGTAAATTTTAGGAAATGATAGTCTTATTAAACTATCATGTTAGTGTAGAAAAACTAAACTTTTCTTTTTTAAGTAAAAACAATTAAACAAGAAAAGGCAATAAAATGGAATACATTGTAGTTAGTAAAATATCCTTTTAAGAAATACGTATATGGTAGAATATACTCACTTATTTTAATAAAGTGCATCGGTGAATGATGTGTGATTGAGTTACATTTTAGGAGAAAACCCACAATCCTAAAAACCTAAGAAGTCTGGAATTTGTAATGAATTATAATTGTCACTTGCATACAACCTAAAATGTCATAGTAAGCTAAATATATAACACAAATACCAGTTGAATTTCGATGTGCCAGATGTGCACATTTCGGAAATTTATTCCTTATCAGTGACACTAAGACCGCAAAGTTTGATAGATGAAAAAACGTAAGCTTGAGAGTTGAAAATTAATGAATAACAATGGATTCATAAAAAAAACAAATATTGAGATATCCGAACAACGTACGGTACAGAGACTGGGATTCTGAAAATTAATTTCCCTTTTTTATTTTATTTCATAAATTGATAATTAAGGATTATACCTGTGAATTCAGTGCTTAATAATATGCGAATGAAATAGATGTTAATCAAATTCTTTTTTAACATGAGAAGCCAGTCTAAGCATTATCTTATGTGTAAATGTGCTCTATCATTCAACATTTGTCAGAATACTTATTCTGTGTATTGATGTGATGTGTTTCCATCGCCAAGTTCATAATATACAATTGCAGGTTTAAATATTGTATTCTGTAGTGAAGGGTTTTTTTCTGTCTCTGTTTCTTAAATAGCAAGTGTTTTTTAACTTTGGATTCATTTATTTTCAAATGTTTGGCTTATGTTTTTATCTATCTAAATTTTCGTACCCTAGTGTCACTTATGAGGAATATTTTCTGAAATGTGCACATATGGCACATAAAAACGCATCTATATTAAAAAAGAGAATTTTGTTAAATATTATAGTGTTTCGTTTCATAGCATCTTTTGTACAATTCTTATACTCCAAGTAACTCTTTGTCGTATTCACAAACAACATACGATCGATTTCCAGTTACAAACAAGCGTGTAATCCATTAGAAAACAATCAGATTGATGAGACGTGTGTTTTTTCAGTGCATGGAAATTGGACGGACTGGTCGTCATGGTCGATTTGCTCTGTTAAATGTTCGAGTAATGGAGGTGAAGAATCGGGAACAAGTCTGAGATCTAGGTCTTGCAATGATCCTGCTCCACAGTATAATGGAACTGACTGTGATGGTAATAGCACAGAATCCACATCTTGTTCCACTTCAACAGAATGTCCAAAAGACACCTCAGGTACGGATCATATGAATACTTTAATGATAATAAAGCTCTCCAACATTTCTAGTCAGCTTCTGATAATATATTTTTGAGTTTTATCAAACCATGCAACATATTGCAAAAGTTGTTATTGTTTAATTTTAACCATGTATGAAATTTCGTTGTCATTGATTCTGAATGTTCATCAGCTATGATGACAAATAAAATCTAAAACCTACATGAATAAAAAGATTTTTCATTTTGCAACAAGACGTACAGCAATAATTTATTATGCATGGACAGGCCTTCGTCTAAAGTCGTTTAATTTTAATGATAAAAGTTCATGAAGATGACGAAGGTCATGGTTATAAACCACATTAAGATGTACAATAACCAATAACCCAAAGTTTGTGGTATTAAGGAAAACTTATCGTGTTTGTTAATTACTTATGTAAACAATTTAACATTTTTTGCAATTGTTACTGTTTCTTACGATAGTAACAGTAACTGCATGTTAATGGCGATAAAATACGTTTTGAAAACCAAATATTAATTTTGTACAAACATTAAATACAACTTCTAATGCAAACAATGTATTCTAAAATATGTTGATTGTATAATGGTGGCTTATTTGGTACGTTCATAAGCATCATGTTGTCACGTTTTGATAATTCTATTTTAGTTTCTGATTCATCAAACAGTCTTTAGATTTTATATTTAGGCGGATTTTGGGACCAGTTTATACAGTTGCACTCACATTCTATGTTCACAGGTTTATCTTTAGCACTTATAGCGTTAATAACAACTCTTGGTTTATTGGCACTTCTTGCAACATGTTGCTGTTGTTGGTTACTTTGTGCTTTAAGAAAACGACGGAAACGAAAGGTACATCTAATTATTATATAACAAATATATTACTTAGGAGGAAAACAAAATCAGTCAATATCGCTTTACTAGTATCTTTAAACATCAACGAGCCTGTTTTCTTGTAACAAAGATGTAATTCTAGTTTTTTGAGTAATCAATTCTTTATTGTCTGGTCTGAATTACATATATCTATTAACTTATTTTTACATTTACTCTGATATATCCTGAAATGAAATATGAAAAATTTATAAATAGAAGAAGGAAATTCGTGAACCAAACATTTACGAGGCAAAAGCCGATGAAACCAAGAACACAAAACGATACAATTGAATGATATAAACCAATAAATAAATAAATAAATAAATAAATAAATAAATAAATAAATAAATAAATAAATAAATTCAAAGGAATAACTAATTGAGACGCAAAGACAATATGAACAAATACATACATTTAGGTCGAGGCCACTTAATAAAATCACAAATGTAAAAAGATAACATGAATACTTGATAGTGAACAACATATTAAAAGTAGTCCCTCGAGTATCTACGTATATTTACAATTACATTATTCTTGTTTCAATAAAGTATTTGACGTCGACTATACTTTATAACTTCATAAAAACAATGTTCCACGTGCGGACAGTGACGTCATAGACTTTACCCGCAGATTGCGGGAAAACGTTTTCTAAATTGACGTATAGAATTTTCATTTGCATCCATTCATCCATCTTTTTTGACAAAATCATCTTTTAATAATTGTTTATTCAATTTTTAATTGAAAATGTAATTCTTGTTTGTTGTTATTTTATCAAATTTAATAAATAATTCATATCTAGATCGATCAGTGGGTGCGATCAGATGTCAAATACATGTGGGCGGGGTCAGATGTCAAATGTTCTATTTGAATGACAGGGGATGACCCATTATTTTGAGAAGGTGGTAATAGTGGTTTTTCTTCTATGAAAAGTGTTAAAATGTCAGTTTATATTTTGCGTTTATTTGAAAAATTTACAAAGGATTGTAAATATAAGGAATGACATTTGCTTTGACTGTACTGCATGGAGTTATGCAGTAGAATGGACTGTCTCAAATAACCATGAAAGCCGGCTTTCATGGTTATTTGAGACAGTCCATTCTACTGCATAACTCCATGCAGTACAGTCAAAGCAAATGTCATTCCTTAAATAAAACAGGTGATCTTATATAAAGTGTTTATGAATTGAACCAAGCCTTGTTTGGTCTGCATAAAAATTTAAAACTTTACATGTTGTACATGTATTATCAACTAAACTTTTATTTTTGTACGGGATTCTGTTCCTCGTTATCGGAAAATGAATAAAGACGTTCTTTTTTATGAAAGTACAAAAGGATGACGTCAGCAGTCAAAAAAGCTAAAGAGAAATTTTACATTAATAATATGGCGCATAGGTTAACTTGTTAAATTAATCCGTGTGTTAGAAAAATTATTGAGAAGACAGAACGAAATTTGAGTCAAAATTAATCCATTTAATACTTCATTACGTATAAAATTCTAATTACATAGTACATTGACTATGCCATACAATATAACACGTTTTGAAATTAACAAATCTAGCTATGATTATTTTATTGCTTTGTAATTTCAGAAGAAAGTTAAACCAAAATTCATCCAAGCATTAAACAGATTCCAAACTGGGTATATTGTATATATTTCTGGCTACGATGATTCGAAAGGTTTCTTTGCAAGACAATTTCACAATGCTGAGCAAAATAAAGAACCAATCACTAATACAAATAATGCAGTCGGTTATTCAGGGATAGGAAACAATTTATATTTTCGGAAGAATTTAAAATCAACAGATTCCAGAGTTGTAAAATCTAGAGATTATAGGAATGACCATGCTTCCACTATACCTAAGAAGTATGGAAGCACTTTAAAACCAGAATCAAGTTTCCATACCGGCAACCGTTTAAATAGTAATACAATCCGACAACCATTAAACAGTTTACAAGCTAGTTATTCTGAACCATACAATACAACCACCACATTGTTAAAACCAGGTAACATGAAAGATCCTGAAATGTTTAAACCTGTTTATTCGAAAACTGGAAAAACAAAAACGCCCAGCCCCAAGATATGCAAATCGGTTGTTAATCTAAAAACTGTTCCAAATGGTGTTGGTCAGACCACCAGAGAGATCAGTTCGTTCTCTGATGCCACCGCGTCAGTACCACGGTTACATAAAACTGGATACTCGAAGGGAAGTTATTACAAAACTAAAATTTCAGAACCGAAACACCATAAACCAAGGGATTTTGTTCCTATACTCAGTACCTCATTTTAATCGACACATTTTGTTACATAAACACTAGTAGTATTCACTATTCTGTTATTACTGCATTAGATTGTCGCACGTACGATTTCGCATTTCGGGTAAAATAAATTATACTACACAATGCAAAACTAGACCAGAATGCTTTTCTGTTTATGTAATATGTTTTGTATAATCTTGTGAAATAGGAATAGGTCATTTCGAAGCCCCTTAACTTTTCACTCCGCATGTGGATATACATGTATTCTTTATTCTCGATTGCTGTATTTTGTTTTAATTTATTTCGTTTTCATTAAAATTTGAAAAAATAAAACATTGACATATTTATTTGTTAATTTTAGGACCACTGAGCCAAAACCGTTAACTGTATGTAATTTTGTAGATAAATAAATACATGTGTGTGTGTGTGTGTGTGTGTGTGTATGTGTATGTGATTTCAACCAGAATTCAAGATCAAATGTCCTTGTCTTAATACACATTTACCATGTCTTATACACACGGTTTTATTAAAGGACTTTTATATCAACA
Organism: Tegillarca granosa; assembly: GCA_029721355.1. Lineage (NCBI taxonomy): Eukaryota > Metazoa > Mollusca > Bivalvia > Arcoida > Arcidae > Tegillarca > Tegillarca granosa. Next base: position 44,777,636 of record CM056601.1, on the reverse strand, counting down.
GTTAAAACTAATCTTTCCGTATCCAGCCTTTCCGAGTAGACAGTTTTATATACAATTGTATCAGTATTTATTTTTGGGTTGAGTTTTGCTTTCTATTCTTGGCGTTACATTGGTTATGTTTGCACTGTGTATGTAGAATGTCATTGTAACATCTGAAGATGATCTAACGTGATGACAGTAAAGTACTTTGTAACACCGATTTAGGTAATGAAATCCACTGTATATCCCATGTTGTCCTTTCTCGTCTATAGAATGAAACATGTTCATTCCAATGAACTGTACTGTCAAATCAAATACTTAAAAATATTATTCATTGCTTAATAATGAATATATGCTTTCAGAAAAATACCATTTAGCAAAATTTTAGCAGATGAGGAATGATTTTCCGAAATGTGCATATATGGCACGTCAAAATTTAACAGATATTTGTGTTATATATTCTCAAATTAAATTATGTAAGTTTATAAAATTTATAAATGAAAGAGTCAGTCCTCCGGGTTACGATATTTGTATATTGATGTAATGCAGGTACTCGTGTACTTTAATTTTTGTATAAGAAAAACCATTTCCAATATAATAGTGTTGGTTTACCTATAACTACTTCCTTTTAAGTCTGTCATTTGTTAATTACTTTTGACATATTTTATAAAATTTCAGAAGCAACACGTGACATAACTAATTACTATTCAGGATATAACGTATTAGACAAAGACGAAAGTTTTATATAAGTCGTTGTGATATGATTTTATTCTTATCAAGTTTAATTGTGTATCATGTGATATTGATTTACATAAAAAAATCCCCCGTCGGGGCCTCATGACAAGTTATATACGAATAAACATTGGTCTATTGGTATATTTCACTGCGGTCAAATAACACCGTCTATAGACGTTTTGTACTGTTAAAATGGATAATAGTGATAGGATCAGTTATATCCAAACTCGGAGAACAAGTATAGCTTATTACACAGTCAGACAACGACTACAGACATTTGCTGAAAATATACCTACAAAAGAGGCGTGTGTGGTATACGATATAAACGGAAGTAGGTCATCTATAACATGCTTTGACCTATTTAGTAAAGCATGCAGTTTTGCACATGGATTACTTAGACTCGGTATAAGTAAAGGCGATATCGTCGGGGTTTCATTACCTAACGGTCCTGATTGGATGATATGCGTGTTTGGTGTACAAATTGCTGGTGCCGTGCCTTTGCTGTTTAAGTTTTACCGGAGTGATGGAACAGATATATCCACTGCACTTAACAAGACCCAAAAATGCACTGCTGTTATTTTTGATCCGGGTCACAACGACATAAATTTGAGCATCAGTCGTTGTTTTATCCAAGATTTTAATGGAAACGGTGTAATTAAAAGCAAAGAAGTTCCTTCATTAAAGTATGGCATACTCTCTAGACCTCCATCAGATATGACGAGTGTGTTAACTATCGCAGATGTTTTAGCAGACGGAGGAGGTATTTCAGACACTAGCTTGTTACCATACATAGACCCCGATGATCTGGCTGCGATCCTCTTGTCATCTGGTACCACTGGAACGCCAAAACCTATCCAGTGTACCCACCTCAACTTGTTAGAGGTTGGTCGTACACATTCAGAAGATGCATTTTTATTGCAGGCAGATGATATATATTATAATGGAAATTCTTTCAACTGGGGAGGGGCATACCCTCATACATTCCTTTTTAAAGGAACAACGAGAGTGACTTGCAGTGATATATTATATTTCAAAAGTATAGAAGAAATAAATGATTTCATCTTTATGGTGATCGAGAAGGAGAAATGCACAGTTGCTATGATTGGTGTTCCAAGCGTATTGGAAATGATGAAACATGACATGCCAAATACTAACTGGGCGAGTACTCTCCGGTCAATATCTGTTGCTGGGCTACCTATTCCATCTTCATGTTCAGGGATACTAAACAAACTGAAGGTGAATCTTATACCAATGTACGGGGCAACTGAAATAGGCTCAATATCATCAATGTCAATTAAAAAAGGCGACGTTCATGAAGATTACTGTGTTGGAATTCCGTTTTCTGGATTTGAAATTAAAATTGTTGATAAAGCCGGACAAATTTTACCGATAAATAATTTTGGAGAGGTTTACATCAGAAATTCGAATGTTCATCTTGGATATCACAATGATAAAGAATTGACTGATAAGGTTTTTACATCCACTGGATGGTACAAAATAGATGATATCGGATGTATAAGAGAAAACGGAACAGTAGTTGTGCCTGGAAGAAATTCAGACATGTTACTTATTGGAGAGGAACAGCTATCACCCGCGTATCTAGAACGCGAAATACTGAAACATCCAGGTGTCCGAGAAGCGATTGTCGTCCCAGTTGCAGACGATAACACGTTTCAGCAAGCATGTGCATGTATCATTCCAGAAGACAAAACTTTATCGGAAATGAAACTAAAAGAATTTTTTGACAAAACGTTTTCAAGAGTTGCTTTTAGTAGAGGTTTTGTTCCAAAGTATTGTCTTTTCTTTGACTCATTTCCCAAAACTCCTTTAGGCAAGCTTTCTCGTAAAGAAATAAGGAAAATAGCAATTCAACGTTTAAGCAAGGAACAATTGTAGTGAACTGACAAAACATGGAACAGAAAAAGTACAATATGAATGAAGAAAATGTCTGCCACCTGATCAAGACTTCAATATTCTACACAGACAGCATTATGATTTAAAGTAGTAACCCGTTACACATGCATTCTTTCAACTGCTAATATCTTTGTCGCAATATAATTTTATCACCAACGCACTGAGATTCTTAACAGATCCATTACAAAACAAACTGTAACTTAGAACAAAACCTTAATACTCAGATTGATGGATGAAATATTGATTCTCTTCTAATTGAAAACTAATATGATATTTTACTCTACTTTTTATGCTCTTAAAGAGGGTGAGAGTGTATTGTCTCATTAATAACTGTTCTTCCATTAAAATATAACCAATTTGTAGTTAGTATTATATCTATTCTAAGCATATGTATAATAATTAAGTCATGTTGTAATTATTTATCAATTATCTGTTTTGTTATAAGTTTTGTATTACTTTATGTAAATAAAAATTTGTTCTATTTCTGTTCTACTAATTCCCCCAATTATCCGTAACTAAACATGATGTTACAATAAAATAAATATAATCGATACATTAACTATTGGAGCGTAACATTGTTAAATGTTATAAAATAACAGAAAGAAATTGTCGTGACAAATAAACCTTAATATCAGTACATGTAACAACCCTTTATCTTCTCCAGTTTTACTGAAGTTGTTCCGGTCCAGTTTGTCATATCGGAAGACTCAAGTCAGCACGAAGTGTTCCTCAAGTAAACAGACTTCTCCTGAAACTATTGTTTTATCGGTATTCACGGTAAATAGACATCTCCTGGAACTATTGTTTTATCGGTATTCACGGTAAATAAACATCTCCTCGAACTACTGTTTTATCGGTATCCACGGTAAATAGACTTCTCCTGGAACTATTGTTTTATCGGTATCCACGGTGAATAGACATCTCCTGGAACGGTATTCACAATGAATAGACTTCTCCTGGAACTACTGTTTTATCGGTATCCACGGTAAATAGACTTCTCCTGGAACTATGGTTTTATCGGTATTCACGGTAAATAGACATCTCTTGGAACTATTGTTTTATCGGTATATACGGTTAATAGACTTCTACTTGAACTATTGTTTTATCGGTATTCACGGTAAATAGACATCTCTTGGAACTATTGTTTTATAGGTATATACGGTAAATAGACTTCTCCTTGAACTATTGTTTTATATATTCACAGTAAATAGACATCTCCTGGAACTATTGTTTTATCGGTATTCACGGTAAATAAACATCTCCTGGAACTACTGTTTTATCGGTATCCACGGTAAATAGACATCTCCTTGAACTATTGTTTTATCGGTATTCACGATAAATAGACATCTCCTGGAACTACTGTTTTATCGGTATTCACGGTAAATGGACATCTCCTGGAACTATTGTTTTATCGTTATTCACGGAAAATAGACTTCTCCTGGAACTATTGTTTTATCGGTATTCACGGTAAATAGACATCTCCTGGAACTATGGTTTTATCGGTATTCACGGTAAATAGACATCTCCTGGAACTATTGTTTTATCGGTATCCACGGTAAATAGACATCTCCTGGAACTACTGTTTTATCGGTATTCACGGTAAATGGACATCTCCTGGAACTATTGTTTTATCGGTATTCACGGAAAATAGACTTCTTCTGGAACTATTGTTTTATCGGTATTCACGGTAAATAGACATCTCCTGGAACTATTGTTTTATCGCTATCCACGGTAAATAGACATCTCCTTGAACTATTGTTTAATTGGTATTCACGGTAAATAGACATCTCTTGGAACTATTGTTTTATCGGTATATACGGTAAATAGACTTCTCCTGGAACTATTGTTTTATCGGTATTCACGGTAAATAGACTTCTCCTTGAACTACTGTTTTATCGGTATCCACGGTAAATAGACTTCTCCTTGAACTATTGGTTTATCGGTATTCACAGTAAATAGACTTCTCCTGGAACTATGGTTTTATCGGTATTCAGGGTAAATAGACATTTCCTAGAACTATTGTTTTATCGGTATTCACGGTAAATAGACATCTCCTGGAACTATTGTTTTATCGGTATTCACGGTAAATAGACATCTCCTGGAACTATTGTTTTATCGGTATTCACGGTAAATAGACATTTCCTGGAACTATTGTTTTATCGGTATTCAAGGTAAATAGACATCTCCTGGAACTATTGTTTTATCGGTATTCACGGTAAATAGACATATCCTGGAACTATTGTTTTATCGGTATTCAAGGTAAATAGACATTTCCTGGAACTATTGTTTTATCGGTATTCACGGTAAATAGAAATCTCCTGGAACTATTGTTTTATCGGTATTCACGGTAAATAGACATATCCTGGAACTATTGTTTTATCGGTATTCAAGGTAAATAGACATCTCCTGGAACTATTGTTTTATCGGTATTCACGGTAAATAGACATCTCCTGGAACTATTGTTTTATCGGTATTCACGGTAAATAGACTTCTCCTGGAACTATTGTTTTATCGGTATTCACGGTAAATAGACATCTCCTGGAACTATTGTTTTATCGGTATTCACGGTAAATAGACATCTCCTGGAACTTTTGTTTTATCGGTATTCACGGTAAATAGACATCTCTCTGAACTATGGTTTTATCGGTATTCAGAGTAAATAGACATCTCCTGGAACTATTGTTTTATCGGTATTCACGGTAAATAGACATCTCTCTGAACTATGGTTTTATCGGTATTCAGGGTAAATAGACATCTCCTGGAACTATGGTTTTATCGGTATTCACGGTAAATAGACATCTCTCTGAACTATGGTTTTATCGGTATTCAGGGTAAATAGACATCTCCTGGAACTATTGTTTTATCGGTATTCACGGTAAATAGACATCTCTCTGAACTATGGTTTTATCGGTATTCAGGGTAAATAGACATCTCCTGGAACTATGGTTTTATCGGTATTCACGGTAAATAGACATCTCCTGGAACTATGGTTTTATCGGTATTCAGGGTAAATAGACATTTCCTTGAACTATTGTTTTATCGGTATCCACGGTAAATAGACATATCCTGGAACTATTGTTTTATCGCTATTCACGGTAAATAGACATCTCCTGGAACTATTGTTTTATCGGTATTCACGGTAAATAGACTTCTCCTATAACTACTGTTTTATCGGTATTCACGGTAAATAGACATCTCCTGGAACTATGGTTTTATCAATATTCACAGTAAATAGACATCTCCTGGAACTATGGTTTTATCGGTATTCACGGTAAATAGACTTCTCCTGGAACTACTGTTTTATCGGTATCCACGGTAAATAGACATCTCCTTGAACTATTGTTTTATCGGTATTCACAGTAAATAGACTTCTCCTGAAATTATGGTTTTATCAGTATTCACGGTAAATACACATCTCCTGGAACTATTGTTTTATCGGTATTCATGGTAAATAGACTTCTCCTGGAACTATTGTTTTATCGGTATCCACGGTAAATAGACATCTCCTTGAACTATTGTTTTATCGGTATTCACGGTAAATGGACATCTCCTGGCTCTATTGTTTTATCGGTATTCATGGTAAATAGACTTCTCCTGGAACTATTGTTTTATCGGTATCCACGGTAAATAGACATCTCCTGGAACTATTGTTTTATCGGTATTCACGGTAAACTGACATCTCCTGGAACTACTGTTTTATCGGTATTCACGGTAAATAGACTTCTCCTGGAACTATTGTTTTATCGGTATTCACGGTAAATAGACATCTCCTTGAACTATGGTTTTATCGGTATTCACGGTTAATAGACATCTCCTGGAACTATTGTTTTATCGGTATTCACAATAAATAGACTTCTCCTGGAACTATTGTTTTATCGGTATTCACGGTAAATAGACATCTTCTGGAACTATGGTTTTATCGGTATTCACGGTAAATAGACATCTCCTGAAATTATTGTTTTATCGATATCCACGGTAAATAGACCTCCTGGAACTATTGTTTTATTGGTATTCACGGTAAATACACATCTCCTGGAACTATTGTTTTATCGGTATTCATGGTAAATAGACTTTTCCTGGAACTATTGTTTTATTGGTATCCACGGTAAATAGACATCTCCTTGAACTATTGTTTTATCGGTATTCACGGTAAATGGACATCTCCTGGCTCTATTGTTTTATCGGTATTCATGGTAAATAGACTTCTCCTGGAACTATTGTTTTATCGGTATCCACGGTAAATAGACATCTCCTGGAACTATTGTTTTATCGGTATTCACGGTAAACTGACATCTCCTGGAACTACTGTTTTATCGGTATCCACGGTAAAAAGACATCTCCTGGAACTATTGTTTTATCGGTATTCGCGGTAAATAGACTTCTCCTGGAACTATTGTTTTATCGGTATTCACGGTAAATAGACATCTGGAACTATGGTTTTATCGGTATTCACGGTAAATAGACATCTCCTGGAACTATTGTTTTATCGGTATTCATGGTAAATAGACATCTCCTGGAACTATTGTTTTATCGGTATTCACGGTAAATAGACATCTGGAACTATGGTTTTATCGGTATTCACGGTAAATAGACTTCTCCTGGAACTATTGTTTTATCGGTATTCACGGTAAATAGACATCTTCTGGAACTATGGTTTTATCGGTATTCACGGTAAATAGACATCTCCTGAAATTATTGTTTTATCGATATCCACGGTAAATAGACTTCTCTTGAAACTATTGTTTTATCGGTATTCACGGTAAATAGACATCTCCTTGAAATATGGTTTTATCGGTATTCACGGTAAATGGACATCTCCTGGCTCTATTGTTTTGTCGGTATCCACGGTAAATAGACATGTGCTGGAACTATTGTTTTATCGTTATTCACGGTAAATAGACATATCCTGGAACTATTGTTTTATCGGTGTCCACGGTAAATAGACTTCTCCTGGAACTATTGTTTTATCGGTATTCACGGTAAATAGACATCTTCTGGAACTATGGTTTTATCGGTATTCACGGTAAATAGACATCTCCTGAAATGATATGGTTTTATCGGTATTCATGGTAAATAGACTTCTCCTGGAACTATTGTTTTATCGGTATCCACGGTAAATAGACATCTCCTGGAACTACTGTTTTATCGGTATTCACGGTAAATGGACATCTCCTGGAACTATTGTTTTATCGGTATTCACGGAAAATAGACTTCTTCTGGAACTATTGTTTTATCGGTATTCACGGTAAATAGACATCTCCTGGAACTATGGTTTTATCGGTATTCACGGTAAATAGACATCTCCTTGAACTATTGTTTTATTGGTATTCACGGTAAATAGACTTCTCCTGGAACTATTGTTTTATCGGTATCCACGGTAAATAGACATCTCCTAAAACTATGGTTTTATCGGTATTCACGGTAAATAGACATCTCTCTGAACTATGGTTTTATCGCTATTTACAGTAAATAGACTTCTCCTGGAACTATTGTTTTATCGGTATCCACGGTAAATCAACATCTACTGGAACTATTGTTTTATCGGTATCCACGGTAAATAGACATCTACTGGAACTATTGTTTTATCGGTATCCACGGTAAATAAACATCTCCTAGAACTATTATTTTATCGGTATCCACGATAAATAAACTTCTCCTTGAACTATTGTTTTATCGGTATCCACGGTAAATAGACATCTACTGGAACTATTGTTTTATCGGTATCAACGATAAATAGACATCTACTGGAACTATTCTTTTATTGGTATCCACGGTAAATAGACATCTCCTGAACCTATTATTATATCGGTATTCACGGTAAATAAACATCTCCTGGAACTATTGTTTTATTGGTATCCACGGTAAATAGACATCTCCTGGAACTATTGTTTTATCGGTATTCATGGTAAATAAACATCCCCTGGAACTATTGTTTTATTGGTATCCACGGTAAACAGACATCTACTGGAACTATTGTTTTATCGGTATCCACGGTAAATAGACTTCTCCTGGAACTATTGTTTTATCGGTATTCACGGTAAATAGACATCTTCTGGAACTATTGTTTTATCGGTATTCACGGTAAATGGACATCTCCTGGCTCTATTGTTTTATCGGTATTCATGGTAAATAGACTTCTCCTGGAACTATTGTTTTATCGGTATCCACGGTAAATAGACATCTCCTGGAACTATTGTTTTATCGGTATTCACGGTAAACTGACATCTCCTGGAACTACTGTTTTATCGGTATCCACGGTAAATAGACATCTCCTGGAACTATTGTTTTATCGGTATTCGCGGTAAATAGACTTCTCCTGGAACTATTGTTTTATCGGTATTCACGGTAAATAGACATCTGGAACTATGGTTTTATCGGTATTCACGGTAAATAGACATCTCCTGGAACTATTGTTTTATCGGTATCCACGGTAAATCAACATCTACTGGAACTATTGTTTTATCGGTATCCACGGTAAATAGACATCTACTGGAACTATTGTTTTATCGGTATCCACGGTAAATAAACATCTCCTAGAACTATTATTTTATCGGTATCCACGATAAATAAACTTCTCCTTGAACTATTGTTTTATCGGTATCCACGGTAAATAGACATCTACTGGAACTATTGTTTTATCGGTATCAACGATAAATAGACATCTACTGGAACTATTCTTTTATTGGTATCCACGGTAAATAGACATCTCCTGAACCTATTATTATATCGGTATTCACGGTAAATAAACATCTCCTGGAACTATTGTTTTATTGGTATCCACGGTAAATAGACATCTCCTGGAACTATTGTTTTATCGGTATTCATGGTAAATAAACATCCCCTGGAACTATTGTTTTATTGGTATCCACGGTAAACAGACATCTACTGGAACTATTGTTTTATCGGTATCCACGGTAAATAGACTTCTCCTGGAACTATTGTTTTATCGGTATTCACGGTAAATAGACATCTTCTGGAACTATTGTTTTATCGGTATTCACGGTAAATGGACATCTCCTGGCTCTATTGTTTTATCGGTATTCATGGTAAATAGACTTCTCCTGGAACTATTGTTTTATCGGTATCCACGGTAAATAGACATCTCCTGGAACTATTGTTTTATCGGTATTCACGGTAAACTGACATCTCCTGGAACTACTGTTTTATCGGTATCCACGGTAAATAGACATCTCCTGGAACTATTGTTTTATCGGTATTCGCGGTAAATAGACTTCTCCTGGAACTATTGTTTTATCGGTATTCACGGTAAATAGACATCTGGAACTATGGTTTTATCGGTATTCACGGTAAATAGACATCTCCTGGAACTATTGTTTTATCGGTATTCATGGTAAATAGACATCTCCTGGAACTATTGTTTTATCGGTATTCACGGTAAATAGACATCTGGAACTATGGTTTTATCGGTATTCACGGTAAATAGACTTCTCCTGGAACTATTGTTTTATCGGTATTCACGGTAAATAGACATCTTCTGGAACTATGGTTTTATCGGTATTCACGGTAAATAGACATCTCCTGAAATTATTGTTTTATCGATATCCACGGTAAATAGACTTCTCTTGAAACTATTGTTTTATCGGTATTCACGGTAAATAGACATCTCCTTGAAATATGGTTTTATCGGTATTCACGGTAAATGGACATCTCCTGGCTCTATTGTTTTGTCGGTATCCACGGTAAATAGACATGTGCTGGAACTATTGTTTTATCGTTATTCACGGTAAATAGACATATCCTGGAACTATTGTTTTATCGGTGTCCACGGTAAATAGACTTCTCCTGGAACTATTGTTTTATCGGTATTCACGGTAAATAGACATCTTCTGGAACTATGGTTTTATCGGTATTCACGGTAAATAGACATCTCCTGAAATGATATGGTTTTATCGGTATTCATGGTAAATAGACTTCTCCTGGAACTATTGTTTTATCGGTATCCACGGTAAATAGACATCTCCTGGAACTACTGTTTTATCGGTATTCACGGTAAATGGACATCTCCTGGAACTATTGTTTTATCGGTATTCACGGAAAATAGACTTCTTCTGGAACTATTGTTTTATCGGTATTCACGGTAAATAGACATCTCCTGGAACTATGGTTTTATCGGTATTCACGGTAAATAGACATCTCCTTGAACTATTGTTTTATTGGTATTCACGGTAAATAGACTTCTCCTGGAACTATTGTTTTATCGGTATCCACGGTAAATAGACATCTCCTAAAACTATGGTTTTATCGGTATTCACGGTAAATAGACATCTCTCTGAACTATGGTTTTATCGCTATTTACAGTAAATAGACTTCTCCTGGAACTATTGTTTTATCGGTATCCACGGTAAATCAACATCTACTGGAACTATTGTTTTATCGGTATCCACGGTAAATAGACATCTACTGGAACTATTGTTTTATCGGTATCCACGGTAAATAAACATCTCCTAGAACTATTATTTTATCGGTATCCACGATAAATAAACTTCTCCTTGAACTATTGTTTTATCGGTATCCACGGTAAATAGACATCTACTGGAACTATTGTTTTATCGGTATCAACGATAAATAGACATCTACTGGAACTATTCTTTTATTGGTATCCACGGTAAATAGACATCTCCTGAACCTATTATTATATCGGTATTCACGGTAAATAAACATCTCCTGGAACTATTGTTTTATTGGTATCCACGGTAAATAGACATCTCCTGGAACTATTGTTTTATCGGTATTCATGGTAAATAAACATCCCCTGGAACTATTGTTTTATTGGTATCCACGGTAAACAGACATCTACTGGAACTATTGTTTTATCGGTATCCACGGTAAATAGACATCTACTGGAACTATTGTTTTTTCGGTATTCACGGTAAATAGACTTCTCCTGAAACTATTGTTTAATCGGTATTCACGGTAAATAGACTTCTACTGGATCTATTGTTTTATTGGTATACAATGTAAATAGACATCTCCTGGAACTACTGTTTTATCGGTATTCATGGTAAATAAACTTCTCCTGGATCTATTGTTTTATCGGTATCCAAGGTAAATAGACATCTCTTAGAACTATTGTTTTATCGGTATACAATGTAAATAGACATCTACTGGAACTGTTGTTTTATTGGTATACAATGTAAATAGACATCTCCTAGAACTACTGTTTTATCGGTATTCATGGTAAATAGACTTCTCCTGGAACTATTGTTTTATCGGTATCCACGGTAAATAGACATCTCCTAGAACTATGGTTTTATCGGTATTCACGGTAAATAGACTTCTCCTGGAACTATTGTTTTATCGGTATCCACGGTAAATAGACATCTCCTGGAACTATTGTTTTATCGGTATTCATGGTAAATAAACATCCCCTGGAACTATTGTTTTATTGGTATCCACGGTAAACAGACATCTACTGGAACTATTGTTTTATCGGTATCCACGGTAAATAGACATCTACTGGAACTATTGTTTTTTCGGTATTCACGGTAAATAGACTTCTCCTGAAACTATTGTTTAATCGGTATTCACGGTAAATAGACTTCTACTGGATCTATTGTTTTATTGGTATACAATGTAAATAGACATCTACTGGAACTATTGTTTTATCGGTATTCACGGTAAATAGACATCTCCTGGAACTATTGTTTTATCGGTGTCCACGGTAAATAGACATCTCCTGGAACTATTGTTTTATCGGTATTCACGGTAAATAGACTTCTCCTGGAACTATTGTTTTATCGGTATTCACGGTAAATAGACTTCTCCTTGAACTAGTGTTTTATCGGTATTCATGGTAAATAGACATCTCCTAGAACTATTGTTTTATTGGTATACAATGTAAATAGACATCTACTAGAACTATTGTTTTATTGGAATACAATGTAAATAGACATCTACTGGAACTACTGTTTTATTGGTATACAATGTAAATAGACATCTACTGGAACTACTGTTTCTACTGGAACTATTGTTTTATTGTTATACAATGTAAATAGACATCTACTGGAACTACTGTTTTATTGGTATACAATGTAAATAGACATATACTGGAACTATTGTTTTATTTCCTATACAATGTAAATAGACATCTAATGGAACTATTGTTCTATTGGTATTCACAGTAAATAGACTTCTCCTGGAACTATTGTTTTATCGGTATTCACGGTAAATAGACATCTACTGGAACTACTGTTTTATCGGTATATACGGTAAATGGACATCTACTGGAACTATTGTTTTATCCGTATACAATGTAAATGGACATCTACTGGAACTATTGTTTTATCGGTATATACGGTAAATAGACTTCTCCTGGAACTATGGTTTTATCGCTATTCACAGTAAATAGACTTCTCCTGGAACTATTGTTTTATCGGTATACAATGTAAATAGACATCTACTGGAACTACTGTTTTATCGGTTCAACGGTAAATAGACTTCTCCTGGAACTATTGTTTTATCGGTATACAATGTAAATAGACTTCTCCTGGAACTATGGTTTTATCGGTATTGACGGTAAATGGACATCTCCTGGCTCTATTGTTTTATCGGTATTCATGGTAAATAGACTTCTCCTGGAACTATTGTTTTATCGGTATCCACGGTAAATAGACATCTCCTGGAACTATTGTTTTATCGGTATTCATGGTAAATAGACTTCTCCTGGAACTATTGTTTTATCGGTATCCACGGTAAATAGACATCTCCTTGAACTATTGTTTTATCGGTATTCACGGTAAATGGACATCTCCTGGCTCTATTGTTTTATCGGTATTCATGGTAAATAGACTTCTCCTGGAACTATTGTTTTATCGGTATCCACGGTAAATAGACATCTCCTGGAACTATTGTTTTATCGGTATTCACGGTAAACTGACATCTCCTGGAACTACTGTTTTATCGGTATTCACGGTAAATAGACTTCTCCTGGAACTATTGTTTTATCGGTATTCACGGTAAATAGACATCTCCTTGAACTATGGTTTTATCGGTATTCACGGTTAATAGACATCTCCTGGAACTATTGTTTTATCGGTATTCACAATAAATAGACTTCTCCTGGAACTATTGTTTTATCGGTATTCACGGTAAATAGACATCTTCTGGAACTATGGTTTTATCGGTATTCACGGTAAATAGACATCTCCTGAAATTATTGTTTTATCGATATCCACGGTAAATAGACCTCCTGGAACTATTGTTTTATTGGTATTCACGGTAAATACACATCTCCTGGAACTATTGTTTTATCGGTATTCATGGTAAATAGACTTTTCCTGGAACTATTGTTTTATTGGTATCCACGGTAAATAGACATCTCCTTGAACTATTGTTTTATCGGTATTCACGGTAAATGGACATCTCCTGGCTCTATTCTTTTATCGGTATTCATGGTAAATAGACTTCTCCTGGAACTATTGTTTTATCGGTATCCACGGTAAATAGACATCTCCTGGAACTATTGTTTTATCGGTATTCACGGTAAACTGACATCTCCTGGAACTACTGTTTTATCGGTATCCACGGTAAATAGACATCTCCTGGAACTATTGTTTTATCGGTATTCGCGGTAAATAGACTTCTCCTGGAACTATTGTTTTATCGGTATTCACGGTAAATAGACATCTGGAACTATGGTTTTATCGGTATTCACGGTAAATAGACATCTCCTGGAACTATTGTTTTATCGGTATTCATGGTAAATAGACATCTCCTGGAACTATTGTTTTATCGGTATTCACGGTAAATAGACATCTGGAACTATGGTTTTATCGGTATTCACGGTAAATAGACTTCTCCTGGAACTATTGTTTTATCGGTATTCACGGTAAATAGACATCTTCTGGAACTATGGTTTTATCGGTATTCACGGTAAATAGACATCTCCTGAAATTATTGTTTTATCGATATCCACGGTAAATAGACTTCTCTTGAAACTATTGTTTTATCGGTATTCACGGTAAATAGACATCTCCTTGAAATATGGTTTTATCGGTATTCACGGTAAATGGACATCTCCTGGCTCTATTGTTTTGTCGGTATCCACGGTAAATAGACATGTGCTGAAACTATTGTTTTATCGTTATTCACGGTAAATAGACATATCCTGGAACTATTGTTTTATCGGTGTCCACGGTAAATAGACTTCTCCTGGAACTATTGTTTTATCGGTATTCACGGTAAATAGACATCTTCTGGAACTATGGTTTTATCGGTATTCACGGTAAATAGACATCTCCTGAAATGATATGGTTTTATCGGTATTCATGGTAAATAGACTTCTCCTGGAACTATTGTTTTATCGGTATCCACGGTAAATAGACATCTCCTGGAACTACTGTTTTATCGGTATTCACGGTAAATGGACATCTCCTGGAACTATTGTTTTATCGGTATTCACGGAAAATAGACTTCTTCTGGAACTATTGTTTTATCGGTATTCACGGTAAATAGACATCTCCTGGAACTATGGTTTTATCGGTATTCACGGTAAATAGACATCTCCTTGAACTATTGTTTTATTGGTATTCACGGTAAATAGACTTCTCCTGGAACTATTGTTTTATCGGTATCCACGGTAAATAGACATCTCCTAAAACTATGGTTTTATCGGTATTCACGGTAAATAGACATCTCTCTGAACTATGGTTTTATCGCTATTTACAGTAAATAGACTTCTCCTGGAACTATTGTTTTATCGGTATCCACGGTAAATCAACATCTACTGGAACTATTGTTTTATCGGTATCCACGGTAAATAGACATCTACTGGAACTATTGTTTTATCGGTATCCACGGTAAATAAACATCTCCTAGAACTATTATTTTATCGGTATCCACGATAAATAAACTTCTCCTTGAACTATTGTTTTATCGGTATCCACGGTAAATAGACATCTACTGGAACTATTGTTTTATCGGTATCAACGATAAATAGACATCTACTGGAACTATTCTTTTATTGGTATCCACGGTAAATAGACATCTCCTGAACCTATTATTATATCGGTATTCACGGTAAATAAACATCTCCTGGAACTATTGTTTTATTGGTATCCACGGTAAAAAGACATCTCCTGGAACTATTGTTTTATCGGTATTCATGGTAAATAAACATCCCCTGGAACTATTGTTTTATTGGTATCCACGGTAAACAGACATCTACTGGAACTATTGTTTTATCGGTATCCACGGTAAATAGACTTCTCCTGGAACTATTGTTTTATCGGTATTCACGGTAAATAGACATCTTCTGGAACTATTGTTTTATCGGTATTCACGGTAAATGGACATCTCCTGGCTCTATTGTTTTATCGGTATTCATGGTAAATAGACTTCTCCTGGAACTATTGTTTTATCGGTATCCACGGTAAATAGACATCTCCTGGAACTATTGTTTTATCGGTATTCACGGTAAACTGACATCTCCTGGAACTACTGTTTTATCGGTATCCACGGTAAATAGACATCTCCTGGAACTATTGTTTTATCGGTATTCGCGGTAAATAGACTTCTCCTGGAACTATTGTTTTATCGGTATTCACGGTAAATAGACATCTGGAACTATGGTTTTATCGGTATTCACGGTAAATAGACATCTCCTGGAACTATTGTTTTATCGGTATCCACGGTAAATCAACATCTACTGGAACTATTGTTTTATCGGTATCCACGGTAAATAGACATCTACTGGAACTATTGTTTTATCGGTATCCACGGTAAATAAACATCTCCTAGAACTATTATTTTATCGGTATCCACGATAAATAAACTTCTCCTTGAACTATTGTTTTATCGGTATCCACGGTAAATAGACATCTACTGGAACTATTGTTTTATCGGTATCAACGATAAATAGACATCTACTGGAACTATTCTTTTATTGGTATCCACGGTAAATAGACATCTCCTGAACCTATTATTATATCGGTATTCACGGTAAATAAACATCTCCTGGAACTATTGTTTTATTGGTATCCACGGTAAATAGACATCTCCTGGAACTATTGTTTTATCGGTATTCATGGTAAATAAACATCCCCTGGAACTATTGTTTTATTGGTATCCACGGTAAACAGACATCTACTGGAACTATTGTTTTATCGGTATCCACGGTAAATAGACTTCTCCTGGAACTATTGTTTTATCGGTATTCACGGTAAATAGACATCTTCTGGAACTATTGTTTTATCGGTATTAACGGTAAATGGACATCTCCTGGCTCTATTGTTTTATCGGTATTCATGGTAAATAGACTTCTCCTGGAACTATTGTTTTATCGGTATCCACGGTAAATAGACATCTCCTGGAACTATTGTTTTATCGGTATTCACGGTAAACTGACATCTCCTGGAACTACTGTTTTATCGGTATCCACGGTAAATAGACATCTCCTGGAACTATTGTTTTATCGGTATTCGCGGTAAATAGACTTCTCCTGGAACTATTGTTTTATCGGTATTCACGGTAAATAGACATCTGGAACTATGGTTTTATCGGTATTCACGGTAAATAGACATCTCCTGGAACTATTGTTTTATCGGTATTCATGGTAAATAGACATCTCCTGGAACTATTGTTTTATCGGTATTCACGGTAAATAGACATCTGGAACTATGGTTTTATCGGTATTCACGGTAAATAGACTTCTCCTGGAACTATTGTTTTATCGGTATTCACGGTAAATAGACATCTTCTGGAACTATGGTTTTATCGGTATTCACGGTAAATAGATATCTCCTGAAATTATTGTTTTATCGATATCCACGGTAAATAGACTTCTCTTGAAACTATTGTTTTATCGGTATTCACGGTAAATAGACATCTCCTTGAAATATGGTTTTATCGGTATTCACGGTAAATGGACATCTCCTGGCTCTATTGTTTTGTCGGTATCCACGGTAAATAGACATGTGCTGGAACTATTGTTTTATCGTTATTCACGGTAAATAGACATATCCTGGAACTATTGTTTTATCGGTGTCCACGGTAAATAGACTTCTCCTGGAACTATTGTTTTATCGGTATTCACGGTAAATAGACATCTTCTGGAACTATGGTTTTATCGGTATTCACGGTAAATAGACATCTCCTGAAATGATATGGTTTTATCGGTATTCATGGTAAATAGACTTCTCCTGGAACTATTGTTTTATCGGTATCCACGGTAAATAGACATCTCCTGGAACTACTGTTTTATCGGTATTCACGGTAAATGGACATCTCCTGGAACTATTGTTTTATCGGTATTCACGGAAAATAGACTTCTTCTGGAACTATTGTTTTATCGGTATTCACGGTAAATAGACATCTCCTGGAACTATGGTTTTATCGGTATTCACGGTAAATAGACATCTCCTTGAACTATTGTTTTATTGGTATTCACGGTAAATAGACTTCTCCTGGAACTATTGTTTTATCGGTATCCACGGTAAATAGACATCTCCTAAAACTATGGTTTTATCGGTATTCACGGTAAATAGACATCTCTCTGAACTATGGTTTTATCGCTATTTACAGTAAATAGACTTCTCCTGGAACTATTGTTTTATCGGTATCCACGGTAAATCAACATCTACTGGAACTATTGTTTTATCGGTATCCACGGTAAATAGACATCTACTGGAACTATTGTTTTATCGGTATCCACGGTAAATAAACATCTCCTAGAACTATTATTTTATCGGTATCCACGATAAATAAACTTCTCCTTGAACTATTGTTTTATCGGTATCCACGGTAAATAGACATCTACTGGAACTATTGTTTTATCGGTATCAACGATAAATAGACATCTACTGGAACTATTCTTTTATTGGTATCCACGGTAAATAGACATCTCCTGAACCTATTATTATATCGGTATTCACGGTAAATAAACATCTCCTGGAACTATTGTTTTATTGGTATCCACGGTAAATAGACATCTCCTGGAACTATTGTTTTATCGGTATTCATGGTAAATAAACATCCCCTGGAACTATTGTTTTATTGGTATCCACGGTAAACAGACATCTACTGGAACTATTGTTTTATCGGTATCCACGGTAAATAGACATCTACTGGAACTATTGTTTTTTCGGTATTCACGGTAAATAGACTTCTCCTGAAACTATTGTTTAATCGGTATTCACGGTAAATAGACTTCTACTGGATCTATTGTTTTATTGGTATACAATGTAAATAGACATCTCCTGGAACTACTGTTTTATCGGTATTCATGGTAAATAAACTTCTCCTGGATCTATTGTTTTATCGGTATCCAAGGTAAATAGACATCTCTTAGAACTATTGTTTTATCGGTATACAATGTAAATAGACATCTACTGGAACTGTTGTTTTATTGGTATACAATGTAAATAGACATCTCCTAGAACTACTGTTTTATCGGTATTCATGGTAAATAGACTTCTCCTGGAACTATTGTTTTATCGGTATCCACGGTAAATAGACATCTCCTAGAACTATGGTTTTATCGGTATTCACGGTAAATAGACTTCTCCTGGAACTATTGTTTTATCGGTATCCACGGTAAATAGACATCTCCTGGAACTATTGTTTTATCGGTATTCATGGTAAATAAACATCCCCTGGAACTATTGTTTTATTGGTATCCACGGTAAACAGACATCTACTGGAACTATTGTTTTATCGGTATCCACGGTAAATAGACATCTACTGGAACTATTGTTTTTTCGGTATTCACGGTAAATAGACTTCTCCTGAAACTATTGTTTAATCGGTATTCACGGTAAATAGACTTCTACTGGATCTATTGTTTTATTGGTATACAATGTAAATAGACATCTACTGGAACTATTGTTTTATCGGTATTCACGGTAAATAGACATCTCCTGGAACTATTGTTTTATCGGTGTCCACGGTAAATAGACATCTCCTGGAACTATTGTTTTATCGGTATTCACGGTAAATAGACTTCTCCTGGAACTATTGTTTTATCGGTATTCACGGTAAATAGACTTCTCCTTGAACTAGTGTTTTATCGGTATTCATGGTAAATAGACATCTCCTAGAACTATTGTTTTATTGGTATACAATGTAAATAGACATCTACTAGAACTATTGTTTTATTGGAATACAATGTAAATAGACATCTACTGGAA